>WNWK01000117.1:55000-145000 GCA_009830355.1 Cherax destructor | reverse complement strand
GGAAATGGAAGGAACGGAAATGGAGGTAGTAATGGTGCCAGTGTTTATGCAACCAATGGAAATGGAGGTAGTAATGGTGCTAATGGTAATGGTGCCAGTAGTTATTCAACCAATGGAAATGGAAGGAATGGAAATGGAGGCAGTAATGGTGCCAATAGCTATAGATCCAATGGAAATGGAAGGCATGGAAATGGAGGTAATAATGGTGCCAGTGGCACCAATGGAAGGAACGGAAATGGAGGTAGTAATGGTGCCAGTGTTTATGCAACCAATGGAAACGGAGGTAGTAATGGTGCTAATGGTAATGGTGCCAGTGGTTATTCAACCAATGGAAATGGAAGGAATGGAAATGGAGGCAGTAATGGTGCCAATAGCTATAGATCCAATGGAAATGGAAGGCATGGAATTGGAGGTACTAATGGTGCAAATGGTTATGCAACCAATGGAAATGGAATTAATGGAAATGGAGGCAGCAATGGTGTCAATGGCTATGCACCCAACGGAAATAGAGGCAATGGTGCCAATGGTAATGGCGCTAGTGCTTATGGAACCAATGGTAATAATGCCAGTGCTTATGCAACCAATGGAAATGGTGCTGGTAATGGTGCCAAAGGTAATGGTGCCAGTGGTTATGCAACCAATGGGAATGGTGCTGGTAATGGTGCCAATGGTAATGGCGCTAGTGCTTATAAAACCAACGGGAAGGGTGCTGGTAACGGTGCCAATGGTAATGGCGCTAGTGCTTATGGAACCAATGGGAATGGTGCTGGTAACGGCGCCATTGAAAACGGAAATGGTGCCAACAATGGATATACCGCCCCAGCTTCCCCCTCCACTTCCTATGGAACTCCATTCTAAAATGACCTCTTATGCCTCCTGTCGTCTGCCTCTTGAATGTCTCTGTTACAAAGGTTCGACTCTTGAACGACTGAAGAGCTAACGTTACATTTCTTGTAAATATTTATACTAGTACAGAATTATAATTAATTAGGACACAAATGTCAATATATATATTGTATAATAAAAATTCTTGAATGCTGAGTACACTGATTTCACTCGCATCCTCCGTGAAATACTGTTTCTCTGGTTTATGAATGAGAAATGTCGTAATACATTTCGTGTAAGAACGAGAAGAATGAGGTTCGCATTAAGGACACTAATTTTTGAAACAAGGATTACCTTAGGTAATCCTTGTTTCAAAAATTGGTGTCCTTAATGCCTTCAACTGGATTTATTGTTGGCTTAATGACCCTTGTGTAGTAGACAGCCTCACAATAAGGTTGAATCAGACAACTTTCCCTCACAGGTTGAATCAACCAACTCCCCTCACAGGAAGGTTGAATCAACCGTCTCTCCCTCACATGAAGGTTGAATCAATCAACTCTCCCTCACAGAAAGGTTGAATCAACCAATTCACCCTCACAGGAAGGTTGAATCAATCAACTCTCCCTCACAGGAAGCTTGAATCAACCAACTCTCCCTCACAGGAAGGTTGAATCAACCAACTCTCCCTCACAGGAAGGTTGAATTAACTAACTCTCCCTCACAGGAAGGTTGAATCAACCAACTCTCCCTCACAGGAAGTTTGAATCAATCAACTCTCCCTCACAGGAATGTTGAATCAACCAACTCTACCTCACAGGAAGGTTGAATCAACCAACTCTTCCTCACAGGAAGGTTCAATCAACCAACTCTCCCTCACAGGAAGGTTGAATCAACCAACTCTCCCTCATGGGAAACTTGTATTGCCTGGTCTCAACAATTAAGTTATTCCTGAGATTTTCAATTTTGTTTCCATTCAATGTTAAACACGTCTCTCTCTCTCCTCACAAGAGTAGATGACTCAGGAGATGGCACTAGGTGCCTCCCGTCATGAAAGGATGCAACAAATACACTATTTGTGTTATTACACTCTTGAGGAAGCGCTAAACTCTTAGGGGTCATGCAAAACCGTGAGAAATTAGTTAACCAACCAAAGTAGAAGAGCGTAGCACCGCATCCTTGGATCAAAAGCCCTTCGTCATGTCATTCACATATACCAAGAATACCACTGGTCCTAGGACTGACCCCTGTGGGACCCCGCTCGTCACAGGCGCCCATTGTGATACCTCGTCCTCTTTGAAGGGAAGCAGCACTGTGAGGTTCTCAGAAAGTGTAAAGCATTCCATTCTCTCTCTCTCTCTGGCTCATTTGGTAGCGGCCTCAGTTCATGCACTGAGAGACCGTAGTACGGTCCCCGGACGAGCGGAAACGGTGGACATGTTTCCTTACTCCTTCTGCCCCCTGCTCGTCTAGCCAGCAGTAAGTAGGTAACTGGGTGTTAGCCGACTACTGCGGGAGAGGATTAAATAACCCCAGTGGAAATAGGACATTCAGTCTGATTACTTGACTTTATAAAGTACATAATCCGGGGGAAAATTTTCTTCAACAGACAACAACTCTAGACAGTGAAACTGCGAGGCACAGGCAACACAAACGCATGCAATTCAATATTTTTTTTTTTTTTTTTGCACGTAGAATTACTGTATAGAAGAATTAAATAAATCAGCCGCTCGTGTTGTAAGCGTGAACAAAATACAGTCATTCAGGACCCAGCTGAACTAGCACTTAGCAACTATTATATTGCTGATGGAACACAATACCGTCAAGCTGATGAAATAGACACATTTGCAACACTTGGGTATTATATAAGAACACTAAAGTGTTCTACATGTGTTTCATTCGTCAACTTTGCAAGTATAGGATTCAAAGAGATATATCGTGACCTTTTGGGAGGAGATGCAAGAGTCTTCAGGACCTAATTAATTAGTGACCAGGAAGATTCAGGGTAAGGTGAGGGAGGAGAGGAGCAGGATGTTGCCAAGGACACTCGCTACCTCAATCAACCACTCACTTAACTCTCACTAAACCCACACTAAAACTCGCATAGACTGTCATATACATATAACAGATTGGGGAATCATTAGTCAACAGCGGCTGCATCAAGACAAATGACAGTGAGGAAAAGTAGAAGTAGATGGTTGTGATAGCCTTAGCAGAACTAGTCAAAATTAAAAGTGCAACTACTGTTATACACAATTCTATGAGTGGCAGTAGAGTAACACGAATAGTACGATAAAAAAACCAGTACTAATTTAGGAGAGATAGTTGTAGCTCATGTCTTCCATTTGGCTGTAGCTAAACACTTTAATCTTAGGCAAGATTTCGAGAAGCAATTCGGTTGCATCTCTCCTATTAGTTCCATGATATTTTTCAAAACGGTATGACATATTTCCCCGTCCCTCCTTGATTTCCACTCCGGCAGTGGCAGGAGGAAGTGGGTGAAGAGGGAGCCTTTTGCTTTTCTGTCCTTGTCTTAGACACAGACAATACACGGTAGTCCTAAATCTAGATAGAAGTAGATAGTTCTTTTGAGCAGATAACCTCAGAGTGGATTCAATAAGTTCTCATTTCTATGTATCCTCAGGTACTCTCATGTTCAAATCTTAACCAGACAGGTTGCAACCGAGAGGCCGGGTTTGAGACCGGTACGCAGGGGCGATGCTCTAACTGTCAAGTATATACAAATATTGCGTCACACACAAAAAGACCATTTTGTACAGAAAATAAATTCAAGTGTCTTCACAAAAACATTTAATACTAATAAAGACCAGTGCATTTAAAATAAAGCCTACTGTATGCAAATTTCACGTGAGACGACCTTGGCACATCTAGTGAGCAGCTCCGACCAGGTGAGAAAACTGCAGAAGAAAAACAACCGGACATTAACTCATTGAAAGTGAACATGTTTTCTTCTTCAACAGCAGTTGCTGAGCTGTTGTGCATTCATTCCAGCTTAACTAAAGTGGCAAAATATTATGCAACGGTGCAAAAGGCATTAAATACCAACACGCTGGCCGTCTTCCATAGAGGCAGGGTGAGCTGAAGAAGAAACACTTTCACCATCATTTACACTATCACTGTCTTGCCAGACGCACGCAGATACGACAGTTTATATGTCACTCTAAACAACAAATATCACACACCCCTCCTTCAGGGTGCAGGCATTGTACTTTACATCTACAGGACTCAAGTCCGTCTAAACAGTTTCTCTGAATCACTTCACAAAATATTACCTTGCAAACTCTCCAACAGCTAGTCAAGCCCCCAAAGCTCACTCCTATCTAATATGCTCACACTTGCCTGTTGTATGCCAAAGCCCCTTGCACACAAAACCTCCTTTCCTAGATCGACCCCTAATCCGCTTTCAATCCACTTCAGATTTATATATGTTTATTTATTATATTTTTCATTATTTGAGTATAAAATTAATTGCTTAAAGCGACGAAACATTTTAAAATTATGTTAACGTAACAAGAAATATTATTATTTGTTTATTTTTACAATTATTTACATTATATTTCCCTAGTTCACTGATTTTATATTCGATTATTATGAGCACACTCATTATGTATAATAAGTAGAAATACATCGACTTTGCTCTCTTACAGCACAGATAATAAAGATTTAATATAGGAAGTCGGCGAGCCTGGTTACACTAAAGTCTCCTTCCGGAATACAAATCTTGAAGGAGAGAGGGAGGAGCTTGGTGAAAGCCTGGGTATAAAAGACCCATCGAACTTCTCCAGCATCACTCTTCAGGACCTTCCTACTCTAGCGGACTCAAGATCCATCTTCTCTCTTTTTTAAAGTTAGCTTTTCTGTAGCTGATAACAACAATGAAGGTTCTTCTGTTCATTGGTGAATATAGCGTAACTTTCAGTGTAGAAATAAAGTTTTATAAAAACTGATAATTTTGAGAGGATTTTGCTGTTTTATACATTTACAACTTCATAGTTTTCTTTTACAGCACTTCTAGGTGTGTCCATTGCTGACAAGCCTCCACCTACAACTTACGGAGCCCCAAATGGTATTTCCGGTAATGGATCTGGTAGCTCAAATGGAGCCCCAAGTAATGGTTACACAGCTCCAGGAAGCAATGGCTTTGGAGCGACTCACAACAATGGAAATGGAGCTCCATCAGAAAATGGATTTGGACGCTCCTTAGGTAATGGGTTCGCAAGTACTTCAAGCAATGGATATGGACCTCCCCCAAGACAAAGATACGATCCCCCAACAGATTCTTATGGACTAGATCAGGAGCTGGTTGCTCTGCAGGAGAACATCCCCGGAGGTGGCATCCCCGGTGAAGACTACCCAGTCTTGTCTTCTCCACCAGACACTGGCTTCTCTTGTGATGACCAAGCAGTGGCTGGTTACTATGCTGACACCGCCCCTGACGCCAGCTGCCAGGTGTTCCACATTTGTCAGGACCGTGCCCTAGACGCCAGAAGGACTCATTCCTGTGCCCCAACGGTACCATCTTCAACCAGCAGTACCTGGTGTGTGACTGGTGGTTCAACGTGGACTGTTCTCAGGCTGAGAACTTCTACTCCGTCAACGAACAGATTCTCGTCGTCCCTAGTGCTGGCTATGGTTATGGTCCCATTGCCAATGGCATTACCAACGGTGTTGTTAACGGGAATGGTAATGGGTATAATGGAAATGGATCCAACGGAAATGGGAATGGCAGGAATGGTAATGGTAATGGTAGGAATGGTAATGGTAGGAATGAAAACAATGGCTATGGATCCAATGGAAATGGAAGGAACGGAAATGGAGGTAGTAATGGTGCCAGTGTTTATGCAATTAATGGAAATGGAGGTAGTAATGGTGCTAATGGTAATGGTGCCAGTGGTTATTCAACCAATGGAAATGGAAGGAATGGTAATGGAGGCAGTAATGGTGCCAATAGTTATACATCCAATGGAAATGGAAGGCATGGAAATGGAGGTAGTAATGGTGCAAGTGGTTATGCAACCAATGGAAACGGAGGTAGTAATGGTGCTAATGATAATGGTGTTAGTGGTTATGCAACCAATGGAATTGGAGGTACTAATGGTGCCAATGGTTATGCAACCAATGGAAATGGAATTAACGGAAATGGAGGCAGCAATGGTGTCAATGGCTATGGACCCAACGGAAATAGAGGCAATGGTGCTAATGGTAATGGCGCTAGTGCTTATAGAACCAATGGAAATGGTGACGGTAAGCATGCCAATGGTAATGGTGCCAGTGCTTATACAACCAATGGGAATGGTGCTGGTAACGGTGCCAATGGTAATGGCGCTAGTGCTTATGGAACCAATGGAAATGGTGCTGGTAACGGTGCCTATGGTAATGGTGCCAGTGCTTATGCAACCAATGGGAATGGTGCTGGTAATGGTGCCAATGGTAATAGCGCTAGTGCTTCTAGAACCAACGGAAGGGTGCTGGTAAAGGTGCCAATGGTAACGGAAATGGTGCCAACAATGGATATACCGCCCCAGCTTCCCCCTCCACTTCCTATGGAACTCCATTCTAAAATGACCTCTTATGCCTCCTGTCGTCTGCCTCTTGAATGTCTCTGCTACAAAGGTTCGACTCTTGAACGACTGAAGAGCTAACGTTACATTTCTTGTAAATATTTATACTGGTACAGAATTATAATTAATTAGGACACAAATGTCAATATATATATTGTATAATAAAAATTCTTGAATGCTGAGTACACTGATTTCACTCGCATCCTCCGTGAAATACTGTTTCTCTGGTTTATGAATGAGAAATGTCGTAATACATTTCGTGTAAGGGAACGAGAAGAATGAGGTTCGCATTAAGGACACTAATTTTTGAAACAAGGATTACCTTAGGTAATCCCTGTTCCAAAAATTGGTGTTCCTAATGCCTTCAACTGGATTTATTGTTGGCTTAATGACCCTTGTGTAGTAGACAGCCTCACAATAAGGTTGAATCAGTCAACTTTCCCTCACAGGTTGAATCAACCAACTCTCCCTCACAGGAAGGTTGAATCAATCAACTCTCCCTCACAGGAAGGTTGAATCAATCAACTCTCCCTCACAGAAAGGTTGAATCAACCAATTCTCCCTCACAGGAAGGTTGAATCAATCAACTCTCCCTCACAGGAAGGTTTAAGCAACCAACTCTCCTTCACAGGAAGGTTGAATCAATCAACTCTCCCTCACAGGAAGGTTGAATTTACCAACTCTCCCTCACAGGAAGTTTGAATCAATCAACTCTCCCTCACAGGAAGGTTGAATCAACCAACTCTTCCTCACAGGAAGGTTGAATTAACCAACTCTCCCTCACAGGAAGTTTGAATCAATCAACTCTCCCTCACAGGAAAGTTGAATCAACCAACTCTCTCTCACGGGAAATTTTTATTGCCTGGTCTCAACAATTAAGTTATTCCTGAGGTTTTCAATTTTGTTTCCATTCAATGTTAAACACGTCTCTCTCTCCTCACATGAGTAGATGACTCAGGAGATGGCACTAGGTGCCTCCTGTCATGAAAGGATGCAACAAATACACTATTTGTGTTATTACACTCTTCAGGAAGCGCTAAACTCATAGGGGTCATGCAGAACCGGGGGAAATTAGTTACCCAACCAAAGTTGGGGAGCGTAGCACCGCATCCTTGGATCAAAAGCCCTTCCGTCATGTCATTCACATATACCAAGAATAGCACTGGTCCAAGGACTGACCCCTGTGGGATCCCGCTCGTCACAGGCGCCCACTATGATACCTTGTCCTCTTTGAAAGGAAGCAGCACTGTGAGGTTCTCAGAAAGTGTAAAGCATTCCATTCTCTCTCTCTGGCTCATTTGGTAGCGGCCTCAGTTCATGCACTGAGAGACCGTAGTACGATCCCCGGACGAGCGGAAACGGTGGACATGTGTCCTTACTCCTGCTGCCCCCTGCTCGTCTAGCCAGCAGTAAGTAGGTAACTGGGTGTTAGCCGACTACTGCGAGAAAGGATTAAATAACCCCAGTGGAAATAGGACATTCAGTCTGATTACTTGACTTTATAAAGTACATAATCCGGGGGAAAATTTTCTTCAACAGACCACAACTCTAGACAGTGAAACTGCGAGGCACAGGCAACACAAACGCATGCAATTCAATATTTTGTATTTTTTTTTTGCACGTAGAATTACTGTATATAAGAATTAAATAAATCAGCCGCTTGTGTTGTAAGCGTGAACAAAATACAGTCATTCAGGACCCAGCTGAACTAGCACTTAGCAACTATTATATTGCTGATGGAACACAATACCGTCAAGCTGATGAAATAGACACATTTGCAACACTTGGGTATTATATAAGAACACTAAAGTGTTCTACATGTGTTTCATTCGTCAACTTTGCAAGTATAGGATTCAAAGAGATATATCGTGACCTTTTGGGAGGAGATGCCAGAGTCTTCAGGACCTAATTAATTATTGACCAGGAAGATTCAGGGTAAGGTGAGGGAGGAGAGGAGTGGGATGTTGCCAAGGACACTCGCTACCTCACTCAACCACTCACTTAACTCTCACTAAACCCACACTAAAACTCGCATAGACTGTCATATACATATAACAGATTGGGGAATCATTAGTCAACAGCAGCTGCATCAAGACAAATGACAGTGAGGAAAAGTAGAAGTAGATGGTTGTGATAGCCTTAGCAGAACTAGTCAAAATTAAAAGTGCAACTACTGTTATACACAATTCTATGAGTGGCAGTAGAGTAACACGAATAGTACGATAAAAAAACAGTACTAATTTAGGAGAGATAGTTGTAGCTCATGTCTTCCATTTGGCTGTAGCTAAACACTTTAATCTTAGGCAAGATTTCGAGAAGCAATTCGGTTGAATCTCTCCAGTAAGTTCCATGATATTTTTCAAAATGGTATGGCATATTTCCCCGTCCCTCCTTGATTTCCACTCCGGCAGTGGCAGGAGGAAGTGGGTGAAGAGGGAGCCTTTTGCTTTTCTGTCCTTGTCTTAGACACAGACAATACACGGTAGTCCTAAATCTAGATAGAAGTAGATAATTCTTTTGAGCAGATAACCTCAGAGTGGATTCAATAAGTTCTCATTCCCATGTATCCTCAGATTGTCTCATGTTCAAATCTTAACCAGACAGGTTGCAACCGAGAAGCCGGGTTTGAGACCGGGACGCAGGGGCGATGCTCTAACTGTCAAGTATGTATATACAAATATTGCGTCACACACAAAAAGACCATTTTGTACAGAAAATAATGGCAAGTGTCTTCACAAAAACATTTAATACTAATTTACACCAGTGCATTTAAAATAAAGCTTACTGTACGCAAATTTCACGTGAGACGACCTTAGCACATCTAGTGAGCAGCTCCGACCAGGTGAGAAAACTGCAGAAGAAAAAACTACCGGACATTAACTCATTGAAAGTGAACATGTTTTCTTCTTCAACAGCAGTTGCTGAGCTGTTGTGCATTCATTCCAGCTTAACTAAAGTGGCAAAATATAATGCAACGGTGCAAGAGGCATAAAATACCAACACGCTGGTTGTCTTCCATAGAGGCAGGGTGAGCTGAAGAAGAAACACTTTCACCATCATTTTCACTATGACTGTCTTGCCAGACGCAAGCAGATACGAGAGTTTAGATGTCACTCTAAACAACAAATATCACACACCCCTCCTTCAGGGTGCAGGCATTGTACTTTACACCTACAGGACTCAAGTCCGTCTAAACAGTTTCTCTGAATCACTTCACAAAATATTACCTTGCAAACCCTCCAACAGGTAGTCAAGTCCCTAAAACTCACTCCTATCTAACATGCTCACACTTGCCTGTTGTATGCCCAAGCCCCATGCACACAAAGACTCCTTTAACCCCCCTCCCTCCATCCTTTCCTAGATCGACCCCTAATCCGCTTTCAATCCACTTCAGATTTATATATGTTTATTTATTATATTTTTCATTATTTAAGTATAAAATTAATTGCTTAAAGCGACGAAATATTTTAAAATTATGTTAACGTAACAAGAAAGATTATTATTTGTTTATTTTTACAATGATTTACAGTATATTTCTCTAGTTCACTGATTTTATATTCGATTATTATGAGCACACTCATTATGTATAATAAGTAGAAATACATCGACTTTGCTCTCTTACAGCACAGATAATAAAGATTTAATATAGGAAGTCGGCGAGCCTGGTTACACTAGAGTCTCCTTCCGGAATACAAATCTTGGAGAGAGGGAGACAGACAGCCCAGGATAGTGAAAGAGTGTAAGGTGGGTGGGCGGAGCTTGGTGAGTGCCTGGGTATAAAAGACCCATCGAAATTCTCCTCCAGCATCACTCTTCAGGACCTTCCTCCTCTAGCGGACTCAAGATCCATCTTCTCTCTTTTTTAAAGTTAGCTTTTCTGTAGCCGATAACAACAATGAAGGTTCTTCTGTTCATTGGTGAATATAGCTTAACTTTCAGTGTAGAAATATAGTTTTATAAAAACTGATAATTTTGAGAGAATTTTGCTGTTTTATACATTTACAACTTCATAGTTTTCTTTTACAGCACTTCTAGGTGTGTCCATTGCTGACAAGCCTCCACCTACAACTTACGGAGCCCCAAATGGTATTTCCGGTAATGGATCTGGTGGCTCAAATGGAGCCCCGAGTAATAGTTACACAGCTCCAGGAAGCAATGGCTTTGGAGCGACTCACAACAATGGAAATGGAGCTCCATCAGAAAATGGATTTGGACGCTCCTTAGGTAATGGGTTCGCAAGTAATTTAAGCAATGGATATGGACCTCCCCCACGACAAAGGTATGATCCCCCAATAGATTCTTATGGACTAGATCAGGAGCTGGTTGCTATGCAGAACATCCCCGGAGGTGGCGTCCCCGGTGAAGACTACCCAGTCTTGTCTTCTCCACCAGACACTGGCTTCTCTTGTGATGACCAAGTAGTGGCTGGTTACTACGCTGACACCGCCCCTGACGCCAGCTGCCAGGTGTTCCACATTTGCCAGGACCGTGCCCTCAGACGCCAGAAGGACTCCTTCCTGTGCCCCAATGGTACCATCTTCAACCAGCAGTACCTGGTGTGTGACTGGTGGTTCAACGTGGACTGTTCTCAGGCTGAGAACTTCTACTCCGTCAACGAACAGATTGGCGTCGTCCCTAGTGCTGACTATGGTTATGGTCCCATTGCCAATGGCATTACCAACGGTGTTGTTAACGGGAATGGTAATGGGTATAATGGAAATGGATCCAACGGAAATGGGAATGGCAGGAATGGTAATGGTAATGGTAGGAATGGTAATGGTAAGAATGAAAACAATGGCTATGGATCCAATGGAAATGGAAGGAACGGAAATGGAGGTAGTAATGGTGCCAGTGTTTATGCAATTAATGGAAATGGAGGTAGTAATGGTGCTAATGGTAAGGGTGCCAGTGGTTATTCAACCAATGGAAATGGAAGGAATGGTAATGGAGGCAGTAATGGTGCCAATAGTTATACATCCAATGGAAATGGAAGGCATGGAAATGGAGGTAGTAATGGTGCTAGTGGTTATGCAAGCAATGGAAACGGAGGTAGTAATGGTGCTAATGATAATGGTGCTAGTGGTTATGCAACCAATGGAATTGGAGGTACTAATGGTGCCAATGGTTATGCAACCAATGGAAATGGAATTAACGGAAATGGAGGCAGCAATGGTGTCAATGGCTATGGACCCAACGGAAATAGAGGCAATGGTGCCAATAATAATGGCGCTAGTGATTATGGAACCAATGGAAATAATGACAGTAAGGGTGCCAATGGTAATTTTGCCAGTGCTTATGCAACCAATGGGAATGGTGCTGGTAACGGTGGCAATGGTAATGGCGCTAGTGCTTATGGAACCAATGGAAATGGTGCTGGTAACGGTGCCAATGGTAATGGTGCCAATGCTTATGCAACCACTGGGAATGATGCTGGTAATGGTGCCAATGGTAATAGCGCTATTGCTTATAGAACCAACGGGAAGGGTGCTGGTAACGGTGCCAATGGTAATGGCGCTAGTGCTTATGGAACCAATACGAATGGTGCTGGTAACGGTGCCAATGGTAACGGAAATGGTGCCAACAATGGATATACCGCCCCAGCTTCCCCCTCCACTTCCTATGGAACTCCATTCTAAAATGACCTCTTATGCCTCCTGTCGTCTGCCTCTTGAATGTCTCTGCTACAAAGGTTCGACTCTTGAACGACTGCAGAGCTAACGTTACCTTTCTTGTAAATATTTATACTAGTACAGAATTATAATTAATTAGGACACAAATGTCAATATATATATTGTATAATAAAAATTCTTGAATGCTGAATACACTGATTTCACTCGCATCCTCCGTGAAATACTGTTTTTCTGGTTTATGAATGAGAAATGTCGTAATACATTTCGTGTAAGGGAACGAGAAGAATGAGGTTCGCATTAAGGACACTAATTTTTTAAAAAAGGATTACCTTAGGTAATCCTTGTTTCAAAAATTGGTGTCCTTAATGCCTTCAACTGGATTTATTGTTGGCTTAATGACCCTTGTGTAGTAGAAAGCCTCACAATAAGGTTGAATCAGTCAACTTTCCCTCACAGGTTGAATCAACGAACTCTCCCTCACAGGAAGGTTGAATCAATCAACTCTCCCTCACAGGAAGGTTGAATCAATCAACTCTCCCTCACAGGAAGGTTGAACAACCAACTCTCCCTCACATGAAGGTTGAATCAATCAACTCTCCCTCACAGGAAGGTTGAATTAACCAACTCTCCCTCACAGGAAGTTTGAATCAATCAACTCTCCCTCACAGGAATGTTGAATAAACCAACTCTAACTCACCGGAAGGTTGAATCAACCAACTCTCCCTCACAGGAAGGTTGAATCAACCAACTCTTCCTCACAGAAAGGTTCAATCAACCAACTCTCCCTCACAGGAAGGTAGAATCAACCAACTCTCCCTCACGGGAAACTTGTATTGCCTGGTCTCAACAATTAAGTTATTCCTGAGATTTTCAATTTTGTTTCCATTCAATGTTAAACACGTCTCTCTCTCTCCTCACATGAGTAGATGACTCAGGAGATGGCACTAGGTGCCTCCCGTCATGAAAGGATGCAACAAATACACTATTTGTGTTATTACACTTTTGAGGAAGCGCTAAACTCATAGGGGTCATGCAGAACCGGGTGGGAAATTAGTTAACCATCCAAAGTAGAAGAGCGTAGCACCGCATCCTTGGATCAAAAGCCCTTCCGTCATGTCATTCACATATACCAAGAATAGCACTGGTCCTAGGACTGACCCCTGTGGGACCCCGCTCGTCACAGGCGCCCACTGTGATACCTCGTCCTCTTTGAAGGGAAGCAGCACTGTGAGGTTCTCAGGAAGTGTAAAACATTCCATTCTCTCTCTCTCTGGCTCATTTGGTAGCGGCCTCAGTTCATGCACTGAGAGACCGTAGTACGATCCCCGGACGAGCAGAAACGGTGGACATGTTTCCTTACTCCTGCTGCCTCCTGCTAGTCTAGCCATCAGTAAGTAGGTAACTGGGTGTTAGCCGACTACTGCGGGAGAGGATTAAATAACCCCAGTGGAAATAGGACATTCAGTCTGATTACTTGACTTTATAAAGTAAATAATCCGGGGGAAAATCTTCTTCAACAGACCACAACTCTAGACAGTGAAACTGCGAGGCACAGGCAACACAAACGCATGCAATTCAATATATATATATAGTTTTTTTTTTTTGCACGTAGAATTATTGTATAGAAGAATTAAATAAATCAACCGCTCGTGTTGTAAGCGTGAACAAAATACAGTCATTCAGGACCCAGCTGAACTAGCACTTAGCAACTATTATATTGCTGATGGAACACAATACCGTCAAGCTGATGAAATTGTCAAATTTGCAACACTTGGGTATTATTTAAGAATACCCAAGTGTTCTACATGTGTTTCATTCGTCAACTTTGCAAGTATAGGATTCAAAGAGATATATCGTGACCTTTTGGTAGGAGATGCCAGAGTCTTCAGGACCTAATTAATTAGTGACCAGGAAGATTCAGGGTAAGGTGAGGGAGGAGAGGAGCGGGATGTTGCCAAGGACACTCCCTACCTCACTCAACCACTCACTTAACTCTCACTAAACCCACACTAAAACTCGCATAGACTGGCATATACATATAACAGATTGGGGAATCATTAGTCAACAGCGGCTGCATCAAGACAAACGACAGTGAGGAAAAGTAGAAGTAGATGGTTGTGATAGCCTTAGCAGAACTAGTCAAAATTAAAAGTGCAACTACTGTTATACACAATTCTGAGTGGCAGTAGAGTAACACGAATAGTACGATAAAAAAACAGTACTAATTTATTAGAGATAGTTGTAGCTCATGTCTTCCATTTAGCTGTAGCTAAACACTTTAATCTTAGGCAAGATTTCGAGAAGCAATTCGGTTGCATCTCTCCTATAAGTTCCATGATATTTTTCAAAATGGTATGACATATTTCCCCGTCCCTCCTTGATTTCCACTCCGGCAGTGACCGGAGGAAGTGGGTGAAGAGGGAGCCTTTTGCTTTTCTGTCCTTGTCTTAGACACAGACAATACACGGTAGTCCTAAATCTAGATAGAAGTAGATAGTTCTTTTGAGCAGATAACCTCAGAGTGGATTCAATAAGTTCTCATTCCTATGTATCCTCAGGTACTCTCTTGTTCAAATCTTAACCAGACAGGTTGCAACCGAGAAGCCGGGTTTGAGACCGGTAGGCAGGGGCGATGCTCTAACTGTCAAGTATATACAAATATTGCGTCACACACAAAAAGACCATTTTGTACAGAAAATAAATTCAAGTGTCTTCACAAAAACATTTAATACTAATAAAGACAAGTGTATATAAAATAAAGCCTACTGTATGCAAATTTCACGTGAGACGACCTTGGCACATCTAGTGAGCAGCTCCGACCAGGTGAGAAAACTGCAGAAGAAAAACAACCGGACATTAACTCATTGAAAGTGAACATGTTTTCTTCTTCAACAGCAGTTGCTGAGCTGTTGTGCATTCATTCCAGCTTAACTAAAGTGGCAAAATATTATGCAACGGTGCAAGAGGCATAAAATACCAACACGCTGGCCGTCTTCCATAGAGGCAGGGTGAGCTGAAGAAGAAACACTTTCACCATCATTTACACTATCACTGTCTTGCCAGACGCACGCAGATACGACAGTTTATATGTCACTCTAAACAACATATATCACACACCCCTCCTTCAGGGTGCAGGCATTGTACTTTACATCTACAGGACTCAAGTCCGTCTAAACAGTTTCTCTGAATCACTTCACAAAATATTACCTTGCAAACTCTCCAACAGCTAGTCAAGTCCCCAAAACTCACTCCTATCTAATATGCTCACACTTACCTGTTGTATGCCCAAGCCTCTTGCACACAAAGCCTCCTTTAACCCCCCTCCCTCCATCCTTTCCTAGATCGACCCCTAATCCGCTTTCAATCCACTTCAGATTTATATATGTTTATTAATTATATTTTTCATTATTTGAGTATAAAATTAATTGCTTAAAGCGACGAAATATTTTAAAATTATGTTAACGTAACAAGAAAGATTATTATTTGTTTATTTTTACAATGATTTACATAATATTTCCCTAGTTCTCTGATTTTATATTCGATTATTATGAGAACACTCATTATGTATAATAAGTAGAAATACATCGACTTTGCTCTCTTACAGCACAGATAATAAAGATTTAATATAGGAAGTCGGCGAGCCTGGTTACACTAGAGTCTCCTTCCGGAATACAAATCTTGAAGGAGAGAGGGAGGAGCTTGGTGAAAGCCTGGGTATAAAAGACCCATCGAAATTCTCCTCCAGCATCACTCTTCAGGACCTTCCTCCTCTAGCGGACTCAAGATCCATCTTCTCTCTTTTTTAAAGTTAGCTTTTCTGTAGCTGATAACAACAATGAAGGTTCTTCTGTTCATTGGTGAATATAGCTTAACTTTCAGTGTAGAAATAAAGTTTTATAAAAACTGATAATTTTGAGAGGATTTTGCTGTTTTATACATTTACAACTTCATAGTTTTCTTTTACAGCACTTCTAGGTGTGTCCATTGCTGACAAGCCTCCACCTACAACTTACGGAGCCCCAAATGGTATTTCCGGTAATGGATCTGGTGGCTCAAATGGAGCCCCGAGTAATGGTTACACAGCTCCAGGAAGCAATGGCTTTGGAGCGACTCACAACAATGGAAATGGAGCTCCATCAGAAAATGGATTTGGACGCTCCTTAGGTAATGGGTTCGCAAGTACTTCAAGCAATGGATATGGACCTCCCCCAAGACAAAGGTATGATCCCCCAACAGATTCTTATGGACTAGATCAGGAGCTGGTTGCTCTGCAGAACATCCCCGGAGGTGGCGTCCCCGGTGAAGACTACCCAGTCTTGTCTTCTCCACCAGACACTGGCTTCTCTTGTGATGACCAAGCAGTGGCTGGTTACTACGCTGACACCGCCCCTGACGCCAGCTGCCAGGTGTTCCACATTTGCCAGGACCGTGCCCTCAGACGCCAGAAGGACTCCTTCCTGTGCCCCAACGGTACCATCTTCAACCAGCAGTACCTGGTGTGTGACTGGTGGTTCAACGTGGACTGTTCTCAGGCTGAGAACTTCTACTCCGTCAACGAACAGATTGGCGTCGTCCCTAGTGCTGGCTATGGTTATGGTCCCATTGCCAATGACATTACCAACGGTGTTGTTAACGGGAATGGTAAAGGGTATAATGGAAATGGATCCAACGGAAATGGGAATGGCAGGAATGATAATGGTAATGGTAGGAATGGTAATGGTAGGAATGAAAACAATGGCAATGGATCCAATGGAAATGGAAGGAACGGAAATGGAGGTAGTAATGGTGCCAGTGTTTATGCAATTAATGGAAATGGAGGTAGTAATGGTGCTAATGGTAATGGTGCCAGTGGTTATTCAACCAATGGAAACGGAGGTAGTAATGGTGGTAATGATAATGGTGCTAGTGGTTATGCAACCAATGGAATTGGAGGTACTAATGGTGCCAATGGTTATGCAACCAATGGAAATGGACCCAACGGAAATAGAGGCAATGGTGTCAATGGTAATGGCGCTAGTGCTTATAGAACCAATGGAAATGGTGACATAAAGGGTGCCAATGGTAATGGTGCCAGTGCTTATACAACCAATGGGAATGGTGCTGGTAACGGTGCCAATGGTAATGGCGCTAGTGCTTATGGAACCAATGGAAATGGTGCTGGTAACGGTGCCTATGGTAATGGTGCCAGTGCTTATGCAACCAATGGAAATGGTGCTGGTAACGGTGCCAATGGTAATGGTGCCAGTGCTTATGCAACCAATGGGAATGGTGCTGGTAATGGTGCCAATGGTAATGGCGCTAGTGCTTATAGAACCAACGGGAAGGGTGCTGGTAACGGTGCCAATGGTAATAGCGCTAGTGCTTATGGAACCAATACGAATGGTGCTGGTAACGGTGCTAATGGTAACGGAAATAATGCCAACAATGGATATACCGCCCCAGCTTCCCCCTCCACATCCTATGGAACTCCATTCTAAAATGACCTCTTATGCCTCCTGTCGTCTGCCTCTTGAATGTCTCTGCTACAAAGGTTCGACTCTTGAACGACTGAAGAGCTAACGTTACATTTCTTGTAAATATTTATACTAGTACAGAATTATAATTAATTAGGACACAAATGTCAATATATATATTGTATAATAAAAATTCTTGAATGCTGAGTACACTGATTTCACTCGCCTCCTCCGTGAAATACTGTTTCTCTGGTTTATGAATGAGAAATGTCGTAATACATTTCGTGTAAGGGAACGAGAAGAATGAGGTTCGCATTAAGGACACTAATTTTGGAAACAAGGATTACCTTAGGTAATCCCTGTTCCAAAAATTGGTGTTCTTAATGCCTTCAACTGGATTTATTGTTGGCTTAATGACCCTTGTGTAGTAGACAGCCTCACAATAAGGTTGAATCAGTCAACTTTCCCTCACAGGTTGAATCAACCAACTCTCCCTCACAGGAAGGTTGAATCAATCAACTCTCCCTCACAGGAAGGTTGAATCAATCAACTCTCCCTCACAGAAAGGTTGAATCAACCAATTCTCCCTCACAGGAAGGTTGAATCAATCAACTCTCCCTCACAGGAAGGTTTAAGCAACCAACTCTCCCTCACAGGAAGGTTGAATCAATCAACTCTCCCTCACAGGAAGGTTGAATTAACCAACTCTCCCTCACAGGAAGTTTGAATCAATCAACTCTCCCTCACAGGAAGGTTGAATCAACTAACTCTTCCTCACAGGAAGGTTGAATTAACCAACTCTCCCTCACAGGAAGTTTGAATCAATCAACTCTCCCTCACAGGAAAGTTGAATCAACCAACTCTCCCTCACGGGAAATTTTTATTGCCTGGTCTCAACAATTAAGTTATTCTTGAGATTTTCAATTTTGTTTCCATTCAATGTTAAACACGTCTCTCTCTCCTCACATGAGTAGATGACTCAGGAGATGGCACTAGGTGCCTCCTGTCATGAAAGGATGCAACAAATACACTATTTGTATTATTAAACTCTTCAGGAAGCGCTAAACTCATAGGGGTCATGCAGAACCGGGGAAAATTAGTTACCCAACCAAAGTTGGGGAGCGTAGCACCGCATCCTTGGATCAAAAGCCCTTCCGTCATGTCATTCACATATACCAAGAATAGCACTGGTCCTAGGACTGACCCCTGTGGGACCCCGCTCGTCACAGGCGCCCACTATGATACCTCGTCCTCTTTGAAGGGAAGCAGCACTGTGAGGTTCTCAGAAAGTGTAAAGCATTCCATTCTCTCTCTCTGGCTCATTTGGTAGCGGCCTCAGTTCATGTACTGAGAGACCGTAGTACGATCCCCGGACGAGCGGAAACGGTGGACATGTTTCCTTACTCCTGCTGCCCCCTGCTCGTCTAGCCATCAGTAAGTAGGTAACTGGGTGTTAGCCGACTACTGCGGGAGAGGATTAAATAACCCCAGTGGAAATAGGACATTCAGTCTGATTACTTGACTTTATAAAGTACATAATCCAGGGGAAAATTTTCTTCAACAGACAACAACTCTAAGACAGTGAAACTGCGAGGCACAGGCAACACAAACGCATGCAATTCAATATTTTTTTTTTTTGCACGTAGAATTACTGTATAGAAGAATTAAATAAATCAGCCGCTCGTGTTGTAAGCGTGAACAAAATACAGTCATTCAGGACCCAGCTGAACTAGCACTTAGCAACTATTATATTGCTGATGGAACACAATACCGTCAAGCTGATGAAATAGACACATTTGCAACACTTGGGTATTATATAAGAACACTAAAGTGTTCTACATGTGTTTCATTCGTCAACTTTGCAAGTATAGGATTCAAAGAGATATATCGTGACCTTTTGGGAGGAGATGCCAGAGTCTTCAGGACCTAATTAATTAGTGACCAGGAAGATTCAGGGTAAGGTGAGGGAAGAGAGGAGCAGGATGTTGCCAAGGACACTCGCTACCTCAATCAACCACTCACTTAACTCTCACTAAACCCACACTAAAACTCGCATAGACTGTCATATACATATAACAGATTGGGGAATCATTAGTCAACAGCGGCTGCATCAAGACAAATGACAGTGAGGAAAAGTAGAAGTAGATGGTTGTGATAGCCTTAGCAGAACTAGTCAAAATTAAAAGTGGAACTACTGTTATACACAATTCTATGAGTGGCAGTAGAGTAACACGAATAGTACGATAAAAAAACAGTACTAATTTAGGAGACATAGTTGTAGCTCACGTCTTCCATTTGGCTGACGGCAAGATTTCGAGAAGCAATTCGGTTGCATCTCTCCTGTAAGTTCCATGATATTTTTCAAAATGGTATGGCATATTTCCCCGTCCCTCCTTGATTTGCACTCCGGCAGTGGCCGGAGGAAGTGGGTGAAGAGGGAGTCTTTTGCTTTTCTGTCCTTGTCTTTGACACAGACAATACACGGTAGTCCTAAATCTAGATAGAAGTAGATAATTCTTTTGAGCAGATAACCTCAGAGTGGATTCAATAAGTTCTCATTCCCATGTATCCTCAGATTGTCTCATGTTCAAATCTTAACCAGACAGGTTGCAACCGAGAGGATGGGTTTGAGACCAGGACGCAGGGGCGATACTCTAACTGTCAAGTATATACAAATATTGCGTCACACACAAAAATACCATTTTGTACAGAAAATAAAGGCAAGTGTCTTCACAAAAACATTTAATACTAATAAAGACCAGTGCATTTAAAATAAAGCCTACTGTACGCAAATTTCACGTGAGACGACCTTGGCACATCTAGTGAGCAGCTCCGACCAGGTGAGAGAACTGCAGAAGTAAAAACAACCGGACATTAACTCATTGAAAGTAAACATGTTTTCTTCTTCAACAGCAGTTGCTGAGCTGTTGTGCATTCATTCCAGCTTAACTAAAGTGACAAAAAATAATGCAAAGGTGCAAGAGGCATAAAATACCAACACGCTGGCCGTCTTCCATAGAGGCAGGGTGAGCTGAAGAAGAAACACTTTCACCATCATTTACACTATGACTCTCTTGTCAGACGCACGCAGATACGAGAGTTTAGATGTCACTCTAAACAACAAATATCACACACCCCTCCTTCAGGGTGCAGGCCTTGTACTTTACACCTACAGGACTCAAGTCCGTCTAAACAGTTTCTCTGAATCACTTCACAAAATATTACCTTGCAAACTCTCCAACAGCTAGTCAAGTCCCCAAAGCTCACTCCTATCTAATATGCTCACACTTACCTGTTGTATGCCCAAGCCCCTTGCACACAAAGCCTCCTTTAACCCCCCTCCCTCCATCCTTTCCTAGATCGACCCCTAATCCGCTTTCAATCCACTTCAGATTTATATATGTTTATTAATTATATTTTTCATTATTTGAGTATAAAATTAATTGCTTAAAGCGACGAAATATTTTAAAATTATGTTAACGTAACAAGAAAGATTATTATTTGTTTATTTTTACAATGATTTACATTATATTTCCCTAGTTCTCTGATTTTATATTCGATTATTATGAGCACACTCATTATGTATAATAAGTAGAAATACATCGACTTTGCTCTCTTACAGCACAGGTAATAAAGATTTAATATAGGATGTCGGCGAGCCTGGTTACACTAGAGTGACCTTCCGGAATACAAATCTTGAAGGAGAGAGGGAGACAGACAGCCGAGGATACTGAGAGTGTAAGGTCGGTGGGCGGAGCTTGGTGAGAGCCTGGGTATAAAAGACCCATCGAACTTCTCCTCCAGCATCACTCTTCAGGACCTTCCTCCTCTAGCTGACTAAAGATCCATACTTCTCTCGTTTTAAAGTTAGCTTTTCTGTAGCCGATACCAACAATGAAGGTTCTTCTGTTCATTGGTGAATATAGCTTAACTTTCAGTGTAGAAATAAAGTTTTATAAAAACTGATAATTTTGAGAGAATTTTGCTGTTTTATACATTTACAACTTCATAGTTTTCTTTTACAGCACTTCTAGGTGTGTCCATTGCTGACAAGCCTCCACCTACAACTTACGGAGCCCCAAATGGTGGTTCCGGTAATGGATCTGGTGCCTCAAATGGAGCCCTGAGTAATGGTTACACAGCTCCAGGAAGCAATGGCTTTGGAGCGACTCACAACAATGGAAATGGAGCTCCATCAGAAAATGGATTTGGACGCTCCTTAGGTAATGGGTTCGCCGGTACTTCAAGCAATGGATACGGACCTCCCCCAAGACAAAGGTATGATCCCCCAACAGATTCTTATGGACTAGATCAGGAGCTGGTTCCTCTGCAGGAAAACATCCCCGGAGGTGGCGTCCCCGGTGAAGACTACCCAGTCTTGTCTTCTCCACCAGACACTGGCTTCTCTTGTGATGACCAGGCAGTGGCTGGTTACTACGCTGACACCGCCCCTGACGCCAGCTGCCAGGTGTTCCACATTTGCCAGGACCGTGCCCTCAGACGCCAGAAGGACTCCTTCCTGTGCCCAAACGGTACCATCTTCAACCAGCAGTACCTGGTGTGTGACTGGTGGTTCAACGTGGACTGTTCTCAGGCTGAGAACTTCTACTCCGTCAACGAACAGATTGGCGTCGTCCCTAGTGCTGGCTATGGTTATGGTCCCATTGCCAATGGCATTACCAACGGTGTTGTTAACGGGAATGGTAATGGGTATAATGGAAATGGATCCAACGGAAATGGGAATGGCAGGAATGGTAATGGTAGGAATGGTAATGGTAGGAATGAAAACAATGGCAATGGATCCAATGAAAATGGAAGGAACGGAAATGGAGGTAATAATGGTGCCAGTGTTTATGCAATTAAGGGAAATGGAGGTAGTAATGGTGCTAATGGTAATGGTGCCAGTGGTTATTCAACCAATGGAAATGGAAGGAATGGTAATGGAGGCAGTAATGGTGCCAATAGTTATACATCCAATGGAAATGGAAGGAATGGTAATGGAGGCAGTAATGGTGCCAATAGTTATACATCCAATGGAAATGGAAGGCATGGTAACGGAGGTAGTAATGGTGCTAATGATAATGGTGCCAGTGGTTATGCAACCAATGGAATTGGAGGTATTAATGGTGTCAATGGTTATGCAACCAATGGAAATGGAATTAACGGAAATGGAGGCAGCAATGGTGTCAATGGCTATGGACCCAACGGAAATAGAGGTAATGGTGCCAATGGTAATAGCGCTAGTGCTTATGGAACCAATGGAAATGGTGACGGTAAGGGTGCCAATGGTAATGGTGCCAGTGCTTATGCAACCAATGGGAATGGTGCTGGTAACGGTGGCAATGGTAATGGCGCTAGTGCTTATGGAACCAATGGAAATGGTGCTGGTAACGGAGCCAATGGTAATGGTGCCAGTGCTTATGCAACCACTGGGAATGGTGCTGGTAATGGTGCCAATGGTAATGGCGCTATTGCTTATAGAACCAACGGGAAGGGTGCTGGTAACGGTGCCAATGGTAATGGCGCTAGTGCTTATGGAACCAATACGAATGGTGCTGGTAACGGTGCCAATGGTAACGGAAATGGTGTTAACAATGGATATACCGCCCCAGCTTCCCCCTCCACTTCCTATGGAACTCCATTCTAAAATGACCTCTTAAGCCTCCTGTCGTCTGCCTCTTGAATGTCTCTGCTACAAAGGTTCGACTCTTGAACGACTGAAGAGCTAACGTTACCTTTCTTGTAAATATTTATACTGGTACAGAATTATAATTAATTAGGACACAAATGTCAATATATATATTGTATAATAAAAATTCTTGAATGCTGAGTACACTGATTTCACTCGCATCCTCCGTGAAATACTGTTTCTCTGACTTATGAATGAGAAATGTCGTAATACATTTCGTGTAAGGAACGAGAAGAATGAGGTTCGCATTAAGGACACTAATTTTTGAAAAAAAGATTACCTTAGGTAATCCTTGTTTCAAAAATTAGTGTTCTTAATGCCTTCAACTGGATTTATTGTTGGCTTAATGACCATTGTGTAGTAGACAGCCTGACAATAAGGTTGAATCAGTCAACTTTTCCTCACAGGTTGAATCAACCAACTTTCCCTAATAGGAAGGTTGAATCAATCAACTGTTCCTCACAGGAATGTTGAATCAATCAACTCTCCCTCACAGGAAGGTTGAAGCAACCAACTCTCCCTCACAGGAAGGTTGAATCAATCAACTCTCCCTCACAGGAAGGTGGAATTAACCAACTCTCCCTCACAGGAAGTTTGAATCAATCAACTCTCCCTCACATGAATGTTGAATCAAGCAACTCTACCTCACAGGAAGGTTCAATCAACCAACTCTCCCTCACAGGAAGGTTGAATAAAACAAACTCTCCCTCACGGGAAACTTGTATTGCCTGGTCTCAACAATTAAGTTATTCCTGAGATTTTCAATTTTGTTTCCATTCAATGTTAAACACGTCTCTCTCTCCTCACAAGAGTAGATGACTCAGGAGATGGCACTAGGTGCCTTCTGTCATGAAAGGATGCAACAAATACACTATTTGTGTTATTACACTTTTGAGGAAGCGCTAAACTTATAGGGGTCATGCAGAACCGGGGGGAAATTAGTTAACCATCCAAAGTAGGGGAGCGTAGTACAGCATCCTTGCATCAAAAGCCCTTCCGTCATGTCATTCACATATACCAAGAATAGCACTGGTCCTAGGACTGACCCCTGTGGGACCCCGCTCGTCACAGGCGCCCATTGTGATACCTCGTCCTCTTTGAAGGGAAGCAGCACTGTGAGGTTCTCAGGAAGTGTAAAACATTCCATTGTCTCTCTCTTTGGCTCATTTGGTAGCGGCCTCAGTTCATGAACTGAGAGACCGTAGTACGATCCCCGGACGAGCAGAAACGGTGGACATGTTTCCTTACTCCTGCTGCCCCCTGCTCGTCTAGCCATCAGTAAGTAGGTAACTGGGTGTTAGCCGACTACTGCGGGAGTGGATTAAATAACCCCATTGGAAATAGGACATACAGTCTGATGACTTGACTTTATAAAGTAAACAATCCGGGGGAAAATCTTCTTCAACAGACCACAACTCTAGACAGTGAAACTGCGAGGCACAGGCAACACAAACGCATGCAATTCAATATTTTTTTTTTTTTTTGCACGTAGAATTACTGTATAGAAGAATTAAATAAATCAGCCGCTCGTGTTGTAAGCGTGAACAAAATACAGTCATTCAGGACCCAGCTGAACTAGCACTTAGCAACTATTATATTGTTGATGGAACACAATACCGTCAAGCTGATGAAATAGACAAATTTGCAACACTTGGGTATTATTTAAGAATACCCAAGTGTTCTACATCTGTTTCATTCGTCAACTTTGCAAGTATAGGATTCAAAGAGATATATCATGACCTTTTGGGAGGAGATGCCAGAGTCTTCAGGACCTAATTAATTAGTGACCAGGAAGATTCAGGGTAAGGTGAGGGAGGAGATGAGCGGGATGTTGCTAAGGACACTCGCTACCTCACTCAACCACTCACTTAACTCTCAATAAACCCACACTAAAACTCTCATAGACTGTCATATACATATAACAGATTGGGGAATTATTAGTCAACAGTGGCTGCATCAAGACAAATGACAGTGAGGAAAAGTAGAAGTAGATGGTTGTGATAGCCTTAGCAGAACTAGTCAAAATTAAAAGTGGAACTATTGTTATACACAATTCTGTGAGTGGCAGTAGAGTCACACGAGTAGTCTACCTAGTCTACCTGGAGAGAATTCCAGGGGTCAACGCCCCCGCGGCCCGGTCCGTGACCAGGCCTCCTGTTGACCCAGAGCCTGATCAACCAGGCTGTTACTGCTGGCCGCACGCAGTCCAGCGTACGAACCACAGCCCAGCTGGTCAGGTACCGACTTTAGGTGCCTGTCTAGGGCCTGCTTGAAGACAGCCAGGGGTTTGTTGGCAATCCCCCTGATGTATGCTGGGAGGCAGTTGAACAATCTTGGGCCCCTGACACTAATTTAGGAGAGATAGTTGTAGCTCACGTCTTCCATTTGGTTGTAGCTAAACACTTTGGTTGCATCTTTCCTGTAAATTCCATGATATTTTTCAAAATGGTATGGCATATTCCCCGTCCCTCCTTGATTTCCACTCCAGCAGTGGCCGGATGGAGTGGGTGAAGAGGGAGCCTTTTGCCTTTCTGTCCATGTCTCAGACAGATAATACACGGTAGTCCTAAATCTAGATATAAGTAGATATTTCTTCTCAGCAGATAACCTAAGAGTGGACTCAATAAGTTCTCATTCCTATGTACCCTGAGGTACTCTCATGTACAAATCTTAACCAGACAGGTTGGAACCGGGAGGCCGGGTTTGAGACCGGGACGAGGGGGCGATGCTCTAACTGTCAAGTATATACAAATATTGCGTCACACACAAAAATGCCATTTTGTACAGAAAATAAAGGCATGTGTCTTCACAAAAACATTTAATACTAATAAACACCAGAGCATTTAAAATAAAGTCTACTGTAAGCAAATTTCATGCTAGACGACCTTGGCACATCTAGTGAGCAGCTCCGACCAGGTGAGAGAACTGCAGAAGTAAAAACAACCGGACATTAACTCATTGAAAGTGAGCATGTTTTCTTCTTCAACAGAAGTTGCTGAGCTGTTGTGCATTCATTCCAGCTTAACTAAAGCGACAAAAAATAATGGAACTGTGCAAGAGGCATAAAATACCAGCAAATTGCAAAACAGACAGAAAGACTGAATTAGACCCTTTGTTGAGAGAGCGTTCCGCTTAGTGACCCAGAGTACATGCAAAACTTGGGAATATATAAGGAGAGTGAGGACCATAGGAGAGGTGCAGGTGACCTGAGCAGTGAACAATAGTAAAGGTCAAGTCGAAGAGTTTGTCTAGCACGAAAGATTTGGCAAGCTGAAATCTATTTATCTCTTTTTATCTCCGATGGTGTCCGTGGTGAAGATTAAATTTTATACTAATAAACTCGGTACTGACTATGTTTCCCAATAGCTTTTGGAACACAAAGCCATGGCTGTACGGTCAATTTTCAGGGAAAATATAGGCAGCGGTGAAAATATAATCAGCTGTGTTCCCGTCTCGGGTTCTGCTCAGTAATTCCTTTATGGTGTTAGCGTTGACTCGGGGTTCAGTCCCATGAAAACTTCTCTAGAGGAGCGTATGCGCTCCTCACTCCATTATACATTCCCATTTCCAGTGTACTCTTTGTAAACTTGAAATTACTCGGTTTTCCAGCCCAGACTGAATTTAATTAAGTATCCATTTTGCCTTGTGTTTTTGTTTTGGTATGGTAATGTAAGATACCACCGGTAGCAATGATGTAGCAAATTATCCTTAGTGACCACCCAAGTAACAAACTGAGGGATGTTTGTATTAACCAGCTACAATATAACGAAACCGCGTTGTAAAAGAGGGAATTTGTCTTTCATTGTTTTGTTATGTTAGAAAGTTGAGGTTTACGTTTTATGATTTACAAGTGTCTAGAATCACTAACTAATTATTAGGTACTTTTTATCGTAAAATAAAAGTGGATAACATCATTTTTAATCTGCCGTCGCCATTGCCAGGTTTCGGCTGTCTAAACAGTATGCTATTATCAATAACAATTTGTTGTTATTGTGAATAATTTACAAATTCGTTCTAAGACATTCTCTACGTTACTGCAAAAATTCTCTCAAAAAACGAAATATTCCTGCCCTTTAATCTGACAAATACGTTGCTGGGAAAATAGTCAGGTCGCTCAAACCCTCCACTAGGCTAAGGTGGTCCAGCATTGTTGTTATGTGAGGAACTCTGACACCCGTGGCAATTTACAGTAAATTCAAGTCTGATAATATTCGTGCAATGGTCGAGGTCGCAATGACAAGTAACCTCTACTCCTATCGTAGATATTTCCGACAAATATGATCGAAATACGCTTAGTACAGACCCAGGTTTATTATAAATTGTTTCACTCTGTGAAGAGCGTTATTAAGTGAGTAGTGGTTGGCTGTGCACCAAGTGTCTTCCTACCCCTGGTTGTCTTCAAGACGGAGCTGGACAGATACCAAAAGTGAGTGCCAGATCAGCCGGGCTGTGGTTCGTACGTTGGACTACGTGCGGCCAGCAGTTACAGCCTCCTTGATCAGACCCTGATCCACCAGGAGGACTGGTCATGGACCGGGCCGCGGGGGTGTTGATCCCCGGAATGCCCTCCAGGTAGACTCCAGGTAGACTCCAGGTAGACTCCAGGTAGGCTCCAGGTAGGCTCCAGGTAGACTCCAGGTAGGCAGGTACCAAATTCTTCTGCAGCTTATTTACGAAAGCGGTAACACTCCAGATTATGATGAAAGACATCAGAAAAAAAATAATATGATAAACAAAGCAAGCACTTGAGCGTGCAGGTAAAAATAAATATTTACAATTTAATAATATAACAATGAGACAAAATGATATGCCAGTCAGGAATGATAAGTTTATCAAGATAGGTCAACCAATTTTATGTATAATCCTGAAGACCACTAGAATTCTGAAATTTGAGATCACCAGGGTCTTAGGAAAAGGTCTTAGGTCTTAAGAAAATATCATCAATAATAGCACTTGAATATTGTGTTAATTAGCACCACAAACATATATTCCAAATGATGAAATATGATGACGTATATATGGTATATTTAAAAATATATAAGGAACCCTTAGAATGAAAAGAAGGGCTAAGTCGCACTCAAACATTAATGACACCACGAGACTATGGGCCCTTTTTGGCCTACATGCCTCCGGAAGAGGCCTTTAGTGCGGGGAATTCACATGGACTCACGATGTTTCAACACAAACGGCACGTCTTGAGAGACCATCTAGAATGCAAATCGTGAGCGAGAGTGAGAGGAGGTTGGGGAGTCGAGGTAGTGAACAGGAGCAGAGTGCGTCGGAGGAGCTTGGTGGTGACCTGGGTATTAAGACGCAACAAACTCACCACACTGCATCATACTTCGACACCTTCCTCTTGCTGAGTCAAGATCTGTACTGCTCTTTCTTGTTACTCTTTCTGCTGACTGACAATCATGAAGGTTCTCTTGTTCATTGGTGAGTACTGTTTAACTATCAGTGTAGAAATATTGACATAATATGAACCAATTTTTAAGGATCTAGAAAATTTTGCAAGAATTTCGTTACTTCAAATAGTTTACAACAACTAATTTTTCTTCTACAGCGCTTCTAGGTGTGTCCATTGCTGACAAACGTAATCCCACAAGTTACGGAGCCCGAAATGGAGGTTTCGGTAATGGGTTTGGTGCCTCAAATGGAGGCCCAAGTAATAGTTATACACCTCCAGGAAGCAATGGCTTTGGAGCCTCTCAAAGCAATGGAAATGAAACTCCATTAAGAAATGGTTTTGATCTTTCCCCAAGCAATGGGTTCGCAGGTGCTCCAAGCAATGGATATGGAGCTCCCCCAAGTAACAGGTATGGTCCCCCAACAGGGTCCTATGGACTAGATGAGGAGATGGTTGCTCTGCAGGAGAACATCCCCGGAGGCGGCGTCCCCGGTGAAGACTACCCAGTCTTGTCTTCTCCACCAGACACTGGCTTCTCTTGTGATGACCAGGCAGTGGCAGGTTATTACGCTGACACTGCCTCTGACGCCAGCTGCCAGGTGTTCCACATTTGCCAGGACCGTGCCCTCAGACGCCAGAAGGACTCGTTCCTGTGCCCCAACGGTACCATCTTCAACCAGCAGTACCTGGTGTGTGACTGGTGGTTCAACGTGGACTGTTCTCAGGCTGAGAACTTCTATTCCGTCAACGAACAAATCGGCGTCGTTCCCAGTGCTGGCTATGGTCCCATTACCAATGGTATTACCAATGGAGTTGGAAACGGGAATGGTAATGGCTATAATAATGGCAATGGATTTAACGGAAATGGCAAAAATGGAAATGACAGGAATGGTAATGGTAGGGATGGAAGCAATGGTTATGGATTCAAAGGAAATGGAATGAACGGAAACAGAGGTGGTAATGGTTCCAGTGGTAATGGTAGAAACGGAATCAATGGTTATGGATCTAATGGAAATGTAAGGAATGGAAATGGCGCTGGTATCTTTGCCAATGGTAATGGTGATAATGGGAATGGTGCCAGCAATGGATATACCGTCCCAGCTTCTCCCTCCGATTCCTATGGGACTCCATTTTAATATAATCTTCTTTGCCTCTTGTCTTCTGCTTCCTGAATGTCTCTGCTACAATGATTCGACTCTTTAAAGAGTCTTTAACCTTTTGTAAATATTTATACGAGTTGGTAATAATAACTGACTATAGAACAAATGTCTTAATACCATATAATAAAAATTCTTGAATGCTGAATATAAATATTTTACCACGACCTTCGTAAATTACTGTCTGCTTTAAAAGTGAGAAATGACATAACAGGATATTTGCTTTCTGAAGCGGGTCTTAGTGGAGTTTTTCGTCATCTGACCGAGACCTTCTACTGGCTTACCCCTTCAAAAATTTAAGGAAATAATTACAACCATGATATTATTATTTGTCAGTATTAATTACTGAAAATTATTTTTTATCCTTTATTTAGAAATTAAAATATACTTATTATTTGTATCTATGTTTATTGTGGTCTTGTTAATCCTCGTTAGGTAGCTAAGATTATTTTTTTTATTATTTACATCACTTTATTAATATTAGTCCTATTTTATTAAATCTTTGCTGTATAAATTAATCAAAGAGAAAACATCCAAAATCTGGAATAGTTAACAGAGGCAAAATTAATCAAATTCGATAATCCAAAAAAATCAATGAACTGAGAGAAAATTTAATAGACAATATGACAATAATAATACTAATGTAAGATCAATTAGTAAAAATTAAAGCAAGATTGTGAAATAGACAAGAACACAATGTTACATAAAAACACACAAAAACAAATATTTAAACGTCTTTTTATAGATAACACTAAATAACATCAGAACATACTAGATTAACATTAAATTTTAAAGGGGTGAACTGGTAAGCCAGTGGAAGGCCTCGGTCAAATGACCAAAAGCTCCAGTGGCGGGTCATCATCATATGACCAAGACCCGCCTCAGATAACACGTATCCTGTTTCCTGACCTAACTTAACCTAAGTAGCATCAGAACTCACGCAGAATAATAATAGTTGTATTGAACTTTCATTCCCACCTACACCAAGTTTGCATGATACGGTGGGCACCGTCTATGTGTTAACACATGAAACCTGAAGTGGGAGTGTGTGGGAGTGTGTGGGAGTGTGTGGGAGTGTTCCTTAATGGAACTGAATGGTGGTTTAGTAATCTGAAGTATTGTTCGGCTTGATGTTCCCTGGTGCTCATGGATACGAATTATTAAATGCCTCTTTGTTTGGTGTATCAATGGTACACAAAATGATGAATTAGACACGTGCAACATCTGGGTATCTTTACTTTGTAGAGGCTTGACCATCCAGTGGCTTTATCAATACAATACACAGATATAATCCGAAGACAGTAGCAATATATACAGAAGACGGTGAAAAGCGAGGTAATCAGTCCCACAGCCTAGGAAAAGGTGATAAGCACCGTAGTCTTCAGAAGCACCTGTGCTTCAGATTCTACGGTGCTCATCACCTGCTCCTAAGACTGAGGGACAGATTGCAGCGTCTTCCACTGTCGTCTGTATGTATTTCTTCAGTCTTCGGATAATGTCTATGTATTTTATTGATAAAGACACTGGATGACGAAACGTCTACAAAGTATACATACCCAAATGTAGCACATGTGTCTTTTTGTCTCACCTATACATGAGGGTTTACAGCGTTCACACGTATATTTACATGCAATAGAGGACTGAAGGTTTATTGGAATACTGCCGATGCCTTTCAAGAAATTTTTAACAGTATTATATGATTAAAAAAATGCAGACCTACAGAATGTGCAGAGAATTTTCAATGCTCGTATTATCTCAGACAAGTACTTTAATTGCTGGGAAAGTTTGAAGCCCCTCGATGTGTACACCTTGCATGTTATGAGAGATGCATTATAATCTACACCCGGAAAATTCTCGGACTCTTCTCTAATCCGCTCAAACAAATTGTTATTTATGAAAGAGGATTGGCAGAAGGTGCAAAATACCCCCAATAACAAGGAAGGGTGCAGTGATTACACCAAGGAAAAACTCAATATATGTGAGATTAAGACTTTTCAATACCCTCCCTTCATACAGAAGGGGGATTACCAGCAGATCTCTGGCTCTCTTCAAGAGAGAACTAGACAAGTTTCTCAAGTCAGTTCCTGATCAGACGGGTAGTGGTGCATATGTTGGACTTTGTGCGGCTAGTACAAACAACCTGGCTGATTAGGGCATCCATCGGGAGGCCTGGTCTGGGACCGAGCCGCGAGGTCGTTGACCCTAGGAACACTTCAGGTAGGTAGATTAAAAAAATAACATAGACCGAGCAACAAATTAGGAGGAGGGTACCACTTAACTTCAGAAAGATTGGGACAATTTAAGATTGTTGTCGGAAAGGGTGTAGATACAGTTTGATGTGGACAAGCACAAAGTAATATCCTTTCAGAATAAAATGTCACTCTGGCATGTATAAACTGATCATACCATATGTGAAAAAGGCTTCATAGTCCTGACAAGCAAAAATATGAAGCCAAAACAGCAGTGCCTAAGCGTCCGAAAGAAGGCTAACAGAATGTTTTGGTTTACAGGAAGAAGTATACGTGAGAGAACTGCAGGGTTATACAACTGCTCTACGCATCATTGGTAAGGCTTCATTTAGATCACTCTGCACAGTTATGGTCTCCTTAGATAAATATGTTGGAAAACATAGAGAAAAGGATGACGAAGTTAATTCACTGTATATGGAAACTTTTCCGTTATAAAAGACTGGGTATCCCTGTCTATGCACTCTTGAAAGACGTAGAATGAGGGAAGATGAGTTTGAAGTGTACACGTGGAAGACATTTATAACAATAAAATATACGAATATAGTATTCAAGCTATCTAGCCAAAATTAAACTCGAAATGATAGACACATTGAAGCTAATAATTTGTGTAGCATTAACATGGTTATACAAATAAACAAGTGAGAATGTTTCAGAATCTACCCTGCATGGACTTACAGCAACGTTCATCTGTTTATCTGTTCTTAACATCGAGTGACCTTCTAAAATATATAATGAGGGTGAGAGTGAGAGGGCGATTGGTGGGCAGCGTAGGGAAGAAGATCAAGGTGGGTGGGAGGAGCTTGCTGGATACCCACCTATAAAAAGAGCCGCAAACTCATTCTCCAGCATCATTCTTCAGGAATTCTTTCCTTTAGCACACTCAACATTAATATATCTCTTTTTAGTTCAACTTTCTGGTCCTGAAAACCATGAAGGTTTTACTTTTCATTGGTAAATATTGCTAATTTTTCAGCGTAGATATGATTTTTCATATAAACTTCCTATGCGGAATTTAGATATTTTTAAAAGAATATTACTATCTCAAACAGTAATAACTAACATGTATATCTTCTATAGCTGTGCTGGGGGTAGTCGCCGCTGACCAACGTCCTCCTACAAGTTACGGAGCCCCAAATGGAGGTTTCGGTAATGGGTTTGGTGCCTCAAATGGTGGCCCAAGCAATGGTTATACACCTCCAGGAAGCAATGGCTTTGGGGCATCTCCAGGTAATGGAAATGGAGCCGCTACCAGCAATGGATTTGGGCACTCCTCAGGCAATGGGTTCGCAGCTGCTCCAAGCAATGGATATGGAGCTCCCCCAAGTAACAGGTATGGTCCCCCAACAGGTTCTTATGGACTAGATCAGGAGCTGGTTGCTCTGCAGGAGAACATCCCCGGAGGTGGCGTCCCCGGTGAAGACTACCCAGTCTTGTCTTCTCCACCAGACACTGGCTTCTCTTGTGATGACCAGGCAGTGGCTGGTTATTACGCTGACACCGCCCCTGATGCCAGCTGCCAGGTGTTCCACATTTGCCAGGACCGTGCCCTCAGACGCCAGAAGGACTCCTTTCTGTGCCCCAACGGTACCATCTTCAACCAGCAGTACCTGGTGTGTGACTGGTGGTTCAACGTGGACTGTTCTCAGGCTGAGAACTTCTACTCCGTCAACGAACAGATTGGCGTCGTTCCTAGTGCTGGCTATGGTTATGGTCCCATTGCTAACGGTATTACCAATGGAATTGGTAACGGGAATGGTAATGGCTACTCTAATGGCAATGGATTAAACGGAAATGGCAAGAATGGTAATGGTAGGAATGGAAGCAATGGTTATGGATCTAATGGAAATGGAAGGAATGGAAAGAGAGGTGGTAATGGTAGAAATGGAAACAATGGTTATGGATCCAATGGGAATGGAAGGAACGGAAATGGCGCTGGTATCTTTGCCAATGGTAATGGTGGTAATGGGAATGGTGCCAGCAATGGATATACCGCCCCAGCTTCTCCCTCCGATTCCTATGGAACTCCATTTTAATATAATCTTCTTTGCCTCTTGTCTTCTGCTTCCTGAATGTCTCTGCTACAATGATTCGACTCTTCAATGAATGAAGAACTAACTTTGTAAATATTTATACTAGTTGATAACATCTGCCTATTGAACGAATGAGTTAATATAATATAATAAAAATTCTTGAATGCTGAAAATGAATTTTACCACAACCTTCGTAAATTACTGTTTGTTTCAAAAGTGAGAAATGCCGTAAAATGTTTCACTGAAGGATTTGTGAAACATGAGGGTTTATATTTGTCAGTAAATAAATACTGAAAGTTTACTTTTATCTCTTATTTAGAAATTAAAGTATACTTGATATTTGTATCTATGTTTACTGTGGTCTTGCTAATCCTCTTTAAGTAACTAATATTTAAGCTTAACAAACTGTGATTTTATTAAATTTATGCTGTATAAATTAATCAAAGAAAAAAAAAAAATCTGGAATAATTAAAAGTGACACAACTATTAAAGAAAAAGATAGTTAAAAACTCAATGAAAATATTCGCTATAATGTGATTGATAGAAAATTCAACATACGACTAAATGACAGTGGCAATACTAAACTAAGATCAGAGAGTAAAAATTTAAACAAGATTATCAAAAGACCAAGAACACAATCTTACTTAAAAACAACTAGAAAATCAGATTCCCATATGTTGCATAAGTGTCTCACTTCTTCAAAAATATTAATATTATTATTCAGCTCGACATTACACACACACACACACACACACACAAACACACACATACACACACACAAACACACACACACACACACACACACACACACACACACACACACACACACACACACACACACACAAACACACACACATACACACACACAAACACACACACACACACACACACACACACACACACACACACACACACACACACACACACATAGCAGCGAAAGCCAAATCTGACCCAAAGCTGCTGTACAGCCACATCAGGAGGAGAACAACAGTCAAGGACCAGGTGATCAGGCTGAGGAAGGAAGGAGGGGAGGTCACAAAAAATGACCGTGAAGTGTGTGAGGAGCTCAACATGAGATTCAAAGAGGTGTTCACAGAGGAGATAGAAGGGCCTCCAGAAAGGCGGAGAGGTAGGGTACATTATCAGGTACTGGACACAATACACACAACTGAGGAGGAAGTGAAGAGGCTACTAAGTGAGCTAGATACCTCAAAGGCGATGGGGCCGGATAACATCTCACCATGGGTCCTGAGATAGGGAGCAGAGGAGCTATGTTTACCCCTAACAACAATCTTCAACACATCTATCGAAACAGGGCAACTACCTGATGTATGGAAAACAGCAAATGTAGTTCCAATTTTTAAAAATGGAGACAGGAACGTAGCACTAAACTACAGACCAGTGTCACTGACATGTATAATATGCAAGGTCATGGAGAAGATTATCAGGAGAAGAGTGGTGGAGCACCTAGAAAGGAATGAGATTATCAACGACGGCCAACACGGTTTCAGGGAGGGGAAATCCTGTGTCACAAACCTACTGGAGTTCTACGACAGGGTGACAGCAGTAAGACAAGAGAGAGAGGGGTGGGTAGATTGCATATTCTTGGACTGTAAGAAGGCGTTTGACACAGTTCCACACAAGAGATTAGTGAAGAAGCTGGAGGACCAGGCAGGGATAACAGGGAAGGCACTACAATGGATCAGGGAATACCTGTCAGGAAGACAGCAGCGAGTCATGGTACGTTGCGAAGTGTCAGAGTGGGCGCCGGTGACGAGTGGGGTTCCACAGGGGTCAGTCCTAGGACCGGTGCTGTTTCTGGTATTTGTGAACGACATGACGGAAGGAATAGACTCCGAAGTATCTCTGTTTGCAGATGATGTGAAGTTGATGAGAAGAATTCAATCGGACGAGGACCAGGCAGAACTACAAAGGGATCTGGACAGACTGCAAGCCTGGTCCAGCAATTGGCTCCTGGAGTTCAACCCCACCAAGTGCAAAGTCATAATTTAACAAGGGCAAAGAAGACCGCAGACGGAGTACAGTCTAGGGGGCCAGAGACTACAAACCTCAATCAAGGAAAAAGATCTTGGGGTGAGTATAACACCAGGCACATCTCCTGAGGCGCACATCAACCAAATAACTGCTGCAGCATACGGGCGCCTAGCAAACCTAAGAACAGCATTCCGACATCTTAATAAAGAATCGTTCAGGACCCTGTACACTGTGTACGTTAGGCCCATACTAGAGTATGCAGCACAAGTTTGGAACCCACTTCTAGCCAAGCACGTAAAGAAGCTAGAGAAAGTGCAAAGGTTTGCAACAAGACTAGTCCCGGAGCTAAGGGGTATGTCCTACGAGGAGAGGTTAAAGGAAATCGACCTGACGACACTGGAGGACAGGAGAGATAGGGGGGACATGATAACGACATATAAGATACTGAGAGGAATTAACAAGGTGGACAGAAACAGAATGTTCCAGAGATGGGACACAGCAACAAGGGGACACAGTTGGAAGTTGAAGACTCAGATGAATCACAGGGATGTTAGGAAGTATTTCTTCAGTCACAGAGTGGTCGGGAAGTTTAATAGTTTGGGAAGCGATGTAGTGGAGGCAGGTTCCATACATAGCTTTAAGAAGAGGTATGATAAAGCTCATGGCGCAGGGAGAGTGACCCAGTAGCGGCCAGTGAAGAGGCGGGGCCAGGAGCTATGACTCGACCCCTGCAACCACAACTAGGTGAGAACTAGGTGAGTACACACACACACACACACACATATATATATATATATATATATATATATATATATATATATATATATATATATATATATATATATATATATATATATATATATATATATATATATATATATATATATATATATATATATATATATATATTTAGATGAGATGGGGTCCACCTCTAGTGCAAATTGTGGGACCCATAGCCTCGGAAAAGTGGACAAAAAGGCTTCAAGGAAGAATATTTGGATTTCTTTCTGAAGCCATTTGAATATTCCACTTCTCCTACCACCCCATCCTATATACACACATACATACACACAAATGCTTTATTAATATATATATATATATATATATATATATATATATATATATATATATATATATATATATATATATATATATCCAAGCAAATACTATCCCAAAGGACGTCTTCACTGGAGTGAGGAGAGAGAGAAGGGAACAGGAAGTTCCCCCAGGCATACCAGTGCCCATAATGAGAAGTAGCCTAAACGAAAGTAACGTGGCAATAATAAAAAATTCGATCAGACTCTGCTGTGATAAGTAATTTTACATTCATAATTATATTGCCAGTGATGTAGAAGTCACTGGCAATTATAGAGTAACCATCCACGAGGGTCCATTTAAAGGGACGAGAGAACGGGAACATTTAAAGGGGAGACTAAAAGTTATACAAAGGAAATAAACTCATTTAAAGAGGAAGGCATCTGTAATTACAAGGAAGATGGCCAGTTATTCATCCCACGTGATTCTGAGGCAAACTCTGGTTCAACCTTCAGAAACTGCAGGAAAAAATAGGCTCTAATTCCTCGGTGTGGCACTACATTTAAGACAATCTAATTCATTAGTATACGAACCCAATTTTTGACTGTGTACTATTGCCTCAACTGAAAACGCATCTAATTTGAACAACCCATCACTGATGTTGTATAATGAATGCCTATCATGCTTAATAATTGCCGATTCTACAATATTCCTTTCAAGCCAAGAGGAACAACGGAAGATGACTCTTGCTTCCCGCCAATTAACCGGGTTATTACATGCTCTAATATAGTTGAATATCGCGTTCGACTCCTGTGCTGTTCGTATCAGATAACGGTGTTGTGATATTCTCATTTCTAACGGTTTTCCCATTTGTCCCAAATAGGAGAGACTGCAATCGTTGCAACCAATTCAGTAGAGACCACTACCACGCTGTTGTGGTGAATTCTTTATCAGGATGCTTCTAACAGTCCGTGAACTTTTAAATGCTACTTACATATTAAATCTTTTAAAGGCATTCGGCAGGATAGATAAATTTTCATTGTATGGGAGAACCAGCACATTCTTGGTCTGAGGTGTTATCCTAGGTTCTGTTCTATAATAAGTATTCTTAGCTGCCAGTAAGGCAGATTCCACAAACACCTTAGGATACCGCAGTTTCATGCCAATGTCAAATATTTTCATAATTTCTTCATCTAGGAACTCCGGACTGCACACTCTATAGGCTCTCAGAAACAGTAAGAAATACACTCCTTTTAACTCTAGTCTCATGGTTGGAATAGTAGTGAATGTATGAACACACATTGGTGGCCTTCCTATATACTGTAAACTTAAACTTTCTATCATCCCGGTGTATCAACACATCTAAGAATATAAGTTTACAGTCCACCTCTTTCTCCACGGTGAATTTAATAGACGGGACTAAAGTGTTAAGACTTGGTAAAAATGTATCCAGGGTCATATCATTTGGCCACAGACACAAGATGTCATCCACATATCTGAGCCATTTAGCTCTACATGCCAGGATATCTTTTAACAGCCTAGCCTCGAAAATTTCCATATACAGATTGCTCAATAAAGTTGACAATGGATTACCCATCGCCATCCCGTTTATATAACATCACACACACACACACACATATATACACACACCGAAGAGGTAAAACTTGCGATTTTGGCTTAAATATCAGCGTTCACCTTGCTGAATAAGGCAAGCGAAAATTTGTGTATGCAATAATTTCGCAAAAATCATTCTGCGTTTGTTTATTATTAAATTATTGTAAACTCATCTAAAATATATTTAGTTGTATTAGGCTAAATTAAATTGCCATTGTCATAATAAGGTTAGGTAAGTTTTCTAAAAAAATTTTGGTACAAAATTATTAATTTTTACATTAAGATAAATGAAAAGAAATATATCTTTAAACGTATAAGAGAATATTTTAGAAAGGACCTAATTTTAAATGAGTTCTTGCTAACTGACCAGTTTTACCTATTCGGCACGATACACACACACACACACACACACACACACACACACACACACACACACACACACACACACACACTATATATATATATATATATATATATATATATATATATATATATATATATATATATATATATATATATATATATATATATATATATATATATACATATAAATTTGTGTTTAAAGTCCAGTTTTAAGGCTACAACAGATCTATATGGACAAATGCAAAGTATTATTCTTTGGTAATAAAAATAATCATAATATGAATGGTATATAATACCGACAAGTTGAAGGATTAGAAACATGTGAAGCAACAACTGGGTATCTTTATTACATCGTGGTTCAGCCAACCAGTGGTTTATCATTATAATACAGGGACGAAAACAGAAGACTGAAGAGGTAGAACATGAGGTTATCAGTCCCTAAACCTTGCAGTAGGTGTTCACTATACACTTGGGGCACTTGACTCTAATTCTTCAATAAAAATAATCCTGGCATGTATAAACTAATGAAATGTATAGAGCTCGATCATACCGAAAAAGACAAAAAGGATTCATAGTCGTGGCTAGCAGGAATATGAAGCTAAGACAGCAGTGCATAAGCGTCCGTAATAAGGATAACAGGTTTATATCAAGAAATATTTGTATGAAAACTCAACAAGGCTGAGGGACTGGTTACCTTCCAACAAGGCTGAGGGACTGGTTACCGAAATGCTGTTCTTAGGTTTGCCAGGCGCCCGTATGCTGCAGCAGTTATTTGGCTGATGTGCGCCTCAGGAGATATGCCCGGTGTTATACTCAGTTTGGTTTAGAAAAACACGTAAGCAAACACTAGGAAATATTTATTAGAAAACGTTTCGGTTCTGAGACGTTGTTGAAAGACATTATATATAGACTGAGAGTGAGGTGTGAGTGACGCATGGTGACCTGAGTGAGGTGTGAGTGACGCATGGTGACCTGAGTGAGGTGTGAGTGACGCATGGTGACCTGAGTGAGGTGTGAGTGACTCATGGTGACCTGAGTGAGGTGTGAGTGACGCATGGTGACCTGAGTGAGGTGTGAGTGACGCATGGTGACCTGAGTGAGGTGTGAGTGACGCATGGTGACCTGAGGAGGTGTGAGGAGCATGGTGACCTGAGGAGGTGTGAGTGACGCATGGTGACCTGAGTGAGGTGTGAGTGACTCATGGTGACCTGAGTGAGGTGTGAGTGACGCATGGTGACCTGAGTGAGGTGTGAGTGACGCATGGTGACCTGAGTGAGGTGTGAGTGACGCATGGTGACCTGAGTGAGGTGTGAGTGACGCATGGTGACCTGAGTGAGGTGTGAGTGACGCATGGTGACCTGAGTGAGGTGTGAGTGACTCATGGTGACATTGGGATGAGGACGGGTAGACGATGAGATCATGTGACTCCTGTGTTGCTTTGTAAAAAAATAAAAATATTTTTATTTCTCTGTTAATATTACAATGTGGGGTTTACATATTATATGGTATTATTACATATTATAAAATACTTATTACAAGAAAGTCACTAGTATGCCTAGGTATGCCTAGGCATTTCGGGCAGACTAATACTAGTTTTTACTCTATATTGACACAGGATATGGATCATACTGGTATTAAGGTTAGGTAATTGTAGTGATTAACTAGATTTACAAAACTGAGGTAGTTCAAAATATTTAAGAACTTAACAATTAGCTTATCTATTAATGGAAACGGTCTCGGTTTGGCATGATACAGTTTCTATATTGGAGTGTCTTAGGTAAACTTATGACTAGCTTAAGAAGTATGAAGCAATAGTTGTATTCAAAATTTTATGTTTACAGTCATGTGTAAATTAAGGGGAGTCACAGATATCAGTAAGTGTATTTTGCTTTGGATATGTGCAAGATAAAGTAGTTTTCATGTGGTTAGCTACCGGTGGGGTGTGTAAGGAAGATACGATGTTTTTTAACGGTGCTTTTGAAAATGGAGGTTGTGTCTGCAGTTCTAGAGTTTTCAGACAGGGAGTTCCAGATTTTAGGCCCTATTATGTACATTGAATTTTTTTTGCCTGGTGGTTGACTATCATGTATGCTAATGTTTTAGAAATTTTGTGGTTTCCAGTGTTACGTTCTATTGTGCCGGTGACGGCGATTAGCGAGGTTTCTAGACACCGTCGGTGGCTAAGGTCTGGTTCGGTGAGAACGAGTTGTGCCTCATCCCAGTTCATCAAATGCCCCGTGGAGTCTCTGTGGAGGACACAGGCGTACCTTAAGTCGTCTCTGTTACTGGTACTTCGATGCTCGTTCAGGCGGACCGCAAGATCTCTGCCTATTTCGCCTACGTGTTTTTCTAAATCAACTTGTCGGTATTTATTATCAAGGTTTATACCAACTCCAAGGTTATACGACAGATCTAGTCATCATTTGTAAGGCTTCATATAGATCATTCTGTTCAGCTATGATCTCTATACTACAGAATGGGTATATATGCGTTGGATAACATACAGAAAAGGATGACGAAGTTAATTAAATGTACAATTATATGGTAACTTGTCTGTGATGTTAGATTGGGATTTCTGAATATGCTTTTTCTTGAGAATCGTATAATGGATGAATATGTTGTTGAAATATATAACCAGAAGTCATTTATAGACGAAGAAGAAGAAACGAGTAATGTGTTGAGGATATGTAACCAACACTGAACTCGAAACAATGGATTAACTTCGAGTAAATTCGGATTTGGAAGGGATATAGAAATGTGCCGGTATCATAACTGACTTGTAAATAAATGAGAAGAATAAACTAGCAATTGTCGTCATTGAAGCTAATATTTTGAGTGAATGTTTGCCTAGGACCTACCCGGCTTGGCTCAACTACACTTTCTTACTCGTCTGTGCTTCACATCGAGTGACCTTCGAAAATGCAGAATGAGAGCGAGAGTGAGAGAGCGATTGGCAGGAGACGCAGGGAAGACCAAGGAAGGTGGGAGGAGCTTAGTGGATGCCCAGGTATAAAAACACTACAGATTCAAACTCCAGCATCATTCTTCAGAACTTCTCCTATAGCGGACTTAACAATAATACTTCTAGTTAGCTTTCCTGCTGGCTGACAACCATGAAGGTTTTCCTTTTCATTGGTGAATACAGCTTAACTTTCAGTGTATAAATTATTTGATATAAATATATATTGAGGGTTATATAAAGTTTAGGAAGAATAACATCTCAAACAGTAATAACTAATATGCTTATTTTCTACAGCTCTGCTTGGTGTAACCACTGCTGACAAACGTCCTCCCACAAGTTACGGAGCCCCAAATGGAGGTTTCGGTAATGGGTTTGGTGCCTCAAATGGAGGCACAAGCAATGGTTACACATCTCCAGGAAGTAATGGCTTTGGGGCATCTCCAAGTAATGGAAATGGAGCCCCAGGCAACGGGTTCGCAGGTGCTCCAAGCAATGGATATGGAGCTCCCCAAGTAACAGGTATGGTCCCCCAACAGGTTCTTATGGATTAGATGAGGAGCTGGTTGCTCTGCAGGAGAACATCCCCGGAGGCGGAGTCCCCGGTGAAGACTACCCAGTCTTGTCTTCTCCACCAGACACTGGCTTCTCTTGTGATGACCAGGCAGTGGCTGGTTATTACGCTGACACCGCCCCTGATGCCAGTTGTCAGGTGTTCCACATTTGCCAGGACCGTGCCCTCAGGCGCCAGAAGGACTCATTCCTGTGCCCCAACGGTACCATCTTCAACCAGCAGTACCTGGTGTGTGACTGGTGGTTCAACGTGGACTGTTCTCAGGCTGAGAACTTCTACTCCGTCAACGAACAAATTGGTGTTGTTCCAAGTGCTGGCTATGGTTATGGTCCTATTGCCAATGGTATTACCAATGGAATTGGTAACGTCAATGGTAATGGTTACACCAACGGCAATGGATTAAACGGAAATGGGAATGGCAGAAATGGTAATGGTTACGCCAACGGCAATGGATTAAACGGAAATGGGAATGGCAGAAATGGTAATGGTTACGCCAACGGCAATGGATTAAACGGAAATGGGAATAGCAGAAATGGTAATGGTTACGCCAACGGCAATGGATTAAACGGAAATGGGAATGGCAGAAATGGTAATGGTTACGCTAACGGCAATGGATTAAACGGAAATAGGAATGGCAGAAATGGTAATGGTAGGAATGGAAGCAATGGTTATGGATCCAATGGAAATGGAAGGAACGGAAATGGCGCTGGTATCTTTGCCAATGGTAATGGTGGTAATGGGAATGGTGCCAGCAATGGATATACCGCCCCAGCTTCTCCCTCCGATTCCTATGGAACTCCATTTTAATATAATCTTCTTTGCCTCTTGTCTTCTGCTTCCTGAATGTCTCTGCTACAATGATTCGACTCTTCAATGAATGAAGAGCTAACTTTGTTTGTAAATATTTATACGAGTTGATAATAACTGACTATAGAACTAATGTCTTAATATTGTATAATAAAATTCTTGAATGATGAATCTAAATATTTTACTTGCAACCTTCGTAAATTACTGTTTGTTTCAAAAGAGAGAAATGCCATAAAATATTTCATTGAAGGGTTTGTGAAACATGAGGCTCATATTTGTCAGTAAATAAATACTGAGTTTACTTTCATCTCTTATTTACAAATTAAGGTATACTTGATATTTGTATCTGTTTTTCGTGGTCTTGCTAATTCTCGTGACGTAGCTAAGATTTAAGCTTAAAAAAGGTAATATTAAATTTCTGCTGTATGAATTAATCAAGGAGAAGACATCCAAAATCGTGAATAATTAAAAATGACAATTTATGCAAAAATCGATAATTAAAAGCTTAATTGAAAATATTCGCTATAATGTGACTAAGAGAAAAATTGGACATGCGACTAAATGACAATGACAGTAATAAACTAAGATCAAGATAATCAAAAAAGCAAGAACACAATCTTACTTAAAAACAAGTAGAAAATCAAATATTAAAAAAAAAAATGATAATGCCTAGAAGCATCAGAACTTATGAAGAAGCATAATAGCTGTATTAAACTTTCATTCCTATACCAAGTTTGAGGAGGAGGTACATCAGAAGTGTTACTGTATGTGAGTGTTCCTTAATGGAACGGAATGGTTATTTAGTAATCTGAAATTTTGTTCGGCTTGATATTCTCTGGTGCTCATGGATTCGAATTATTAAATGCCTCTTGGTCTCACCTATACACGAGGATTAACAGCACTCATACATACGTATATTTATATGCAATAGAGGACGCAAGGTTTATTGAAATACGGTCGTCGAATTTCAAGAATTTGTTAACAGTATTATATATTTTAAAAATAGTTTTAATGTTAATTTAAGGACAGATATACGAGAACACTTAAGAAAGTCTATTTCGTAACTCATTAGACTTATTGCTGTATAACCCCTGTGGTTTAGCGCTTCTATTTGATAATAATAATAATAATAATAATAATAATTAGACTTATTCAAATAAAAGGAAGTTAAAAAATAATCTGTTTTCCTAAATACACTATCAGCTATCTTGGCTGGAGTGCCAAAAAGAGAATAAAGAGTTTTACCAGTGTTTGTAGTTAAAAAATTAATAGAGACACCATTGTTAGTCAGCATAGACCTGAAAAAGCCAATTCAATAAGTGAATGAATATTTTTTTTCTGGTATTGATCCATAAAATTCGTTTCAGATTTCAATTTTGCTGAATAAGATGACTATAACAGATATAGACATGCAATTATCTGCATATAACAGCTGAATAAATTAACTTTTACGGCAGTTTTATGATTGTCTAATCTATGGATACTCATCAAATGAACCATTGTGGCAGATAAAGTTAATTTTAAGGCTACAGTAATTAACCTCCATCCCCGCGCTCCTGGCCTCCCTGAAAATCACGCATTTAGACATCTTGTGGGGATTTATGATTATGTTTCCCAGATAACAGTAGCTAACATAAAAAAAAAAACATTGCCTGTTAGAATAAATGAAGGTATCGGAATAACGATACTTCACAAATTCCCACAAGTGTTGACATGAGGGGAGCATAGATGGAAGGGATCATGTCTCATCAATTTGGCAGGGAACCTCTTGTTATGATAATTATGTGTTTTCATATATTTTACCAAATTGAAGTAATAAAGTTTTGAAAGGTGGAAAGTATTTTGTGAATGTAGTGAAAGGTAAACAAAGCGCTGCCACGACGTTGTTTTGGTTGCACTAAGAAAATACCAACCAGTCATAATCAGGTGACATGAGGGCACAACCATCTGCAACGTCAACCACAAGGTCATTTATAACCATCTTCCTTCGCTACCAACAACAGGAGATCTAGCTCTTGTCCCTTCAAGGACAGTGTCAATTTATTACTACCAAAATTTACGTAAAACTGGAGTGTGAGTCGAACTAGGCTTCATGCATGCTGAGTCAGACCTAAAAAGTAAGTTCTATTCTGCTGAATAAGCAGATTGAAAATTTGTTTTTGCAACAAATCATCGAAAATCAGTCTGGACATAACTATATATGTATGTATGTATAATATATATATATATATATATAATATATATATATATATATATATATATATATATATATAATATATATAATATATATACTATATATATATATATATATATATATATATATATATATATATATATATATATATATATATATATATATATATATTATTGTACCCACGAAAGAGTGGTATTGATCAATAACAACACTGCGACAAGCCAAGAAGTCGAATATATATATATATATATATATATATATATATAGGTTAAAGCAATTTATTGTGTACAAGTGCAAAGTATTAATCTTTGGGGGTAAAAATAATCATAATATGAATGGTATATAATACCGACAAGTTGAAGGATTAGAAACATGTGAAGCAACAACTGGGTATCTTTATTACATCGTGGTTCAGCCAACCAGTGGTTTATCATTATAATACAGGGACGAAAACAGAAGACTGAAGAGGTAGAACATGAGGTTATCAGTCCCTCAACCTTGCAGTGTTCAGTATACACTTGGGGCACTTGACTCTAATTCTTCAATAAAAATAATCCTGGCATGTATAAACTAATGAAATGTATAGAGCTCAATCATACCGAAAAAGACAAAAAGGATTCATAGTCGTGGCTAGCAGGAATATGAAGCCAAAAAAGAGTGCATAAGCGTCCTTAATAATAAGGCTAACAGATGACTGGTTTATATCGAGAACTATGGTATGAGAACTCCAAGCTCATTCTACTCCTCTATTCATCATTTGTAAGGCCTCATTTAGATCACTCTGAACAAATATGACCTTATTTGTACAGACTGGGTAAATATACGTTCGATAACATATAGACAAGGATGACGAAGCTAATTAAATATACAGGTATATAGTAACCTGTCTATGATGTTACATTGAGATTTCTGAATATGCTTTTTCTTGAGAATCGTATAATGGGTGAAGATGTGATTGAGATATACAACTATAAGTTCTTTACAGATGAAGAAGAAACGAGTATGGTGTTGAGGATATGTTACCAAAATCGAATTCGAAACAGTTGATTCGATTTGAAAAATTCAGATTTCGAGAGGATATAGGAATATGCTTTTTTTCACAACTGAGTTATAAACAAGTAGAACAAACTAGCAAGTTGAGTCATTGAAGCTAATACTTTGGATAACATTAAACAAGGGTTATACAAATACATGAGTAAATGTTTGTTTAGGATGAACCCTTCATGGACCAACTGCAAAGTTTCTTGTTCGCCTGTTATTAAGATTCAGCAGCCTTCGAAAATTCAGAATGTGAGCGGAAGTGAGAGAGAGAGATTGGCAGGCGACGCTGGGAAGGTCAAGGTACGTGGGAGGAGTTTGGTGGAGGTCCGGATATAAAAACACCACAGATTCTTCCTCCAGCATCATTCTTCAACACTCCTCCAGCGGACTTAAGATTTATACTTATCTTTCTAGTTCACTTTTCTGCTGGCTGACAACCATGAAGATATTACTTTTTACTGGTAAATACAGCTTAAATTTCAGTATTGAAACTGTTTTATATAAATTTATATTGAGGGTTATAGATAATTTTAGAAGAATATTATCTGCTAAAACAGTGATAACTAGTATGTTTGTTTTTCTTCTACAGTTCTGTTGGGTGTAACCACTGCTGACAATCGTCCACCCACAAGTTACGGAGCCCCAAATGGAGGTTTCAGTAATGGGTTTAGTGCCTCAAATGGAGGCCCAAGCAATGGTTACACAGCTCCAGGAAGCAATGGCTTTGGAGCATCTCCACGTAATGGAAATGGAGCCTCTACAGGCAATGGATTTGGACACTCCTCAAGCAATGGGTTCTCAGGTGCTCCAAGCAATGGATATGGAGCTCCCCCAAGTAACAGGTATGGCCCTCCAACAGGTTCTTATGGACTAGATGAAGAGCTGGTGGCTCTGCAGGAGAACATCCCCGGAGGCGGCGTCCCAGGTGAAGACTACCCAGTCTTGTCTTCTCCACCAGACACTGGCTTCTCTTGTGATGACCAGGCAGTGGCTGGTTATTACGCTGACACCGCCCCTGATGCCAGCTGCCAGGTGTTCCACATTTGCCAGGACCGTGCCCTCAGACGCCAGAAGGACTCCTTCCTGTGCCCCAACGGTACCATCTTCAACCAGCAGTACCTGGTGTGTGAGTGGTGGTTCAACGTGGACTGTTCTCAGGCTGAGAACTTCTACTCCGTCAACGAACAGATTGGCGTCGTCCCTAGTGCTGGTTATGGTTATGGTCCCATTGCCAATGGTATTACCAATGGAATTGGTAACGGGAATGGTAATGGCAATGGATTAAACGGAAATGGTAATGGCTACAATAATGACAATGGATTAAACGGAAATGGAAATGGCAGGAATGGTAATGGCTACAATAATGGCAATGGATTAAACGGAAATGGAAATGGCAGGAATGGTAATGGCTACAATGATGGCAATGGATTAAACGGAAATGGAAATGGCAGAAATGGTAATGGTAGGAATGGAAGTAATAGTTATGGATCCAATGGAAATGGAAGGAAGGGAAACGGAGGTGGTATTGGTGCCAATGGTAATGGAAGAAATGGAAACAATGGTTATGGATCCAATGGAAATGGAAGGAATGGAAATGGCGGGGGTATCTCTGCCAATGGTAATGGTGGTAATGGGAATGGTGCCAGCAATGGATATACCGCCCCAGCTTCTCCCTCCGATTCCTATGGAACTCCATTTTAACATGACCATTGCCTCCTGTCTTCTGCCTCTTGAATGTCTCTGTTACAGTGATTCGACTCTTTAATGAATGAAGAACTATAACCTTTTGTAAATATTTATCCGAGTTGATAATAATGACTATAGAATGAATGCTTTAATATTGTATAATAAAAATTCTTGAATGGTGAATATAAATATTTGACTGCAACCTTCGTAAGTCACTATGTTTTAAAAGTGAGAATTGTCGTTTGTGAAACATGAGGGTTTATATTTGTCAGTAAATAAATAGTGAAAGTTTACTTTTATCTCTTATTTAGAAATTAAAGTATACTTGATATTTGTATCTATGTTTTTTGTGGTCTTGCTAATTCCCGTTAGGCAGCTAAAATATGTGCTGTAAAAATTAATCATAAAGAAAACATCGAATAATCTGGAATAATTAACAGCAACACGATCAATAATAAAAAAAAGATATTTAAAAAACTTAAGAGTAATATTCTCTATAATGTGACTGTGAGAAAATTTAACTAAATGACAATGTCAGTACTAACCTAAGATCAAATAGTAAATATTAAAACAAGATTATTACAAAAAGCAACAACACAATGTTACGTAAAAGCACATAGAAAACCAAATATTAAAAAAGAAGATGCAATGACCATAAGGCTGAATACATACTTTCCATTTAGCTTGATCATAATCTGTTTGTCTGCCAGCTTGTCAGAAGTACTTGTAACCAAGCCTAAGCCTGGCCACTACAACATCAGTCAGTACTTGTAACCAAGCCTAAGCCTGGCCACTACAACATCAGTCAGTACTTGTAACCAAGTCTAAGCCTGGCTGCTACAACATCAGTCAGTACTTGTAACCAAGCCTAAGCCTGGCCACTACAACATCAGTCAGTACTTGTAACCAAGCCTAAGCCTGGCTGCTACAACATCAGTCAGTACTTGTAACCAAGCCTAAGCCTGGCTGCTACAACATCAGTCAGTACTTGTAACCAAGCCTAAGCCTGGCCACTACAACATCAGTCAGTACTTGTAACCAAGCCTAAGCCTGGCTGCTACAACATCAGTCAGTACTTGTAACCAAGCCTAAGCCTGGCTGCTACAACATCAGTCAGTACTTGTAACCAAGCCTAAGCCTGGCTACTACAACATCAGTAATACTTGTAACAAGCCTAAGCCTGGACTACAACATCAGTCAGTACTTGTAACCAAGCCTAAGCCTGGCTACTACAACATCAGTCAGTACTTGTAACCAAGCCTAAGCCTGGCTGCTACAACATCAGTTAATTGCACTACACATTGGTAAGTAAATGTGCTGATCTAAGTTCGAGTTATCATGTGGAGTTATAGATCAACTCAGGCTTCTAACTGTGTATCTTTGACATTCGAATGCATTATTGACTTCTCTTCTATTATTTTTTTAATGCTTAATATAAACATACCAAATATTATTCAGCTTCTTTCATGGTACTTTCTTTGCTTCGACTAATTTATGAATTTTGTCATATAGGAGTAATCCAATGTGTAATAGAATCCCTAAAATTGGTATCTAATTCCTGTTTCTCTGATTTCTTAATGTCTGTATATGGCTTCTGCAATGAGTCTGTTGTGAGAGTCATACGAGTCAAGTCCTTTAGTGATGACATAGACAGTAATGATCAAGGAGTTATGGTCAATGTCATAAGTTAACTTTAGTTTACCTGGAGTTTACCTGGAGAGAATTCCAGGGGTCAACGCCCCTGCGGCCCGGTCTGTGACCAGTGCCGCTAAGATGACAATTCAATTTGTAATGTAGAGGTATAACTCAACATGGCTGCTATAATTCTCATCTAGGGAGGTGCAGATGCAGTCCTGGAGATGTATATACAAAACAAAATTGTCAAACCAAGAATATAAGTAACGCATAAAACAGACGACTCAGTACAGTACAGGCTGGCTGTCTTCTCACGAGCTTCCACAAGACGATTTACAATTAGCACTCGGCATTATCGTAGTTTTAGTACTAAGTGGTCGTGACTGCAGTAGTAATTTAAGGAGAAGAAATCAAGCTATGCTTTCACGTTTCCTATCAAATATGCATGCTTATTTTTTCTGTACATCAAGACATAGATTCACTCAATTTCCTTGTAGCGCTGTAGCTACCTAGTCTGAAATAGTTATGCTAAACTTGAGCGAGAGGTAACTAGTTAGAATGGGAGGTACGTAGTTTGAATCAGAGGTGCTTCGTTGACTTAGAGAACTGCATCGAGTGCATCACAATAGATAGACATGATATGGATAATTGGGTGTGTCCTGCAATCCGTGTTTCCCATTTTACTACGTTTACGTGCAGTGGAACAGAGAGGAGGAGGAGGAAAAAAGAAGAAGAAGATAGACAGCTAAACAGCAATCATTAGCGTGCAAGCACAAGCATAAGAACACTAGAAAGAATAATGCTACAAGCTACTGGAAGGGAGAGCTGAGTGCTACAAGCTACTGGAATGGAGAGCTGAGTGTTACAAGCTACCTGGGAGGGAGAGCTGAGTGCTACAAGCTACCTGGGAGGGAGAGTTGAGTGCTACAAGCTACCTGGGAGGGAGAGCTGAGTGCTACAAGCTACCTGGGAGGGAGAGCTGAGTGCTACAAGCTACCTGGGAGGGAGAGTTGAGTGCTACAAGCTACCTGGGAGGAAGGTTGAGTGCTACAAGCTATATGGGAGGGAAAGTTGAGTGCTACAAGCTGACTGGAAGGGAGAGTTGAGTGCTACAAGCTACCTGGGAGGGAGAGTTGAGTGCTACAAGCTACCTGGGAGGGAGAGTTGAGTGCTAAAAGCTACCTGGGAGGGAGAGTTGAGTGCTACAAGCTACCTGGGAGGAAGGTTGAGTGCTACAAGCTACATGGGAGGGAAAGTTGAGTGCTACAAGCTGACTGGAAGAGAGAGTTGAGTGCTACAAGCTACCTGCAGGGAGGTTGAGTGCTACAAGTACCTGGGAGGGAGAGTTTAGTGCTAAAAGCTACCTGGGAGGGGGGAGTTGAGTGCTACAAGCTACCTGGGAGGAGAGAGTTGAGTGCTACAAGCTACCTGGGAGGGAGAGTTGAGTGCTGCAAGCTACCTGGGAAGGAAGGTTGAGTGCTACAAGCTATAAGTGAGGGAAAGTTCATTGCTACAAGCTGTCTGGGAGGGAGAGTTGAGTTGAATGCTACATGCTACTTGGGAGGGAGAGTTGAGTACTACAAGCTGCCTGGGAAGGAAGGTTGAGTGCTACAAGGTACCTGGGAGGGAGGGTTTAGTATTACAAGCTAACTAGCATGGAGGGTTGAGTTCTACGAGTTACCTGGGAGGAAGAGTTGATTGCTATAAGCTACCTGGGAGGGAGGGTTGAGTGCTACAAACTCCCTGGGAGAATAAGTTTAGTGCTACAAGCTACCTGGGGAGGGAGGGTTGATTGCTACAAACTACATGGGAGGGAGGGTTGAGTGCTACAAGCTACCTGGAGGATGTTGAGTGCTACAATGTTTACCTGAAGGAATGTTGAGTGCTCAATGGCTTCCCTGAAGGGAGGGTTGAGTGCTACAAGCTACCTGGGAGGAAGAGTTGAGTGCTACAAGCTACCTGGAATGGAGGGTTGAGTGCTACAAACTACCTGGGAGGGACATTTGAGTTCTACTAGCTACTTGAGAGGGACAGTTGAGTGCTACTAGCTACCTGGGAGGGACAGTTGAGTTCTACTAGCTACCTGGGAGGGACAGTTGAGTGCTACTAGCTACCTGGGAAGGACAGTTGAGTGCTACTAGCTACTTGGGAGGGACATTTGAGTGCTACTAACTACTTGGGAGGGACAGTTGAGTGCTACTAGCTACCTGGGAGGGACAGTTGAGTGCTACTAGCTACATCTTATCAAAATATTGCTAAACTTGCTAACAATCCGGTTTAATCAATTCTTCATATTTAATGACTTTATTCTTTCATAGGGGTCTTCCACAATGTCGTTCGTAGCAGACTTATTTAAAGCCTGAGATGTTATAAGCTAATGACTCACTATTATTAGGTGAGATTCGTCAGGAAACATGACAAGTGTTTCCTGACGAGGGTCTCAGTGATATGCTGACCTCCATCTTGGTCATCTGACCAAGGTCTCCCATTGGCTTACCGGTCGTCCATCTTTAAAAATCAATATTATCACAGATACTATAAATATTAATTAATTATTAAGAAAATTTTAAAAAAAAATGTTTTAATATTAAATAATATAAAGGCTTATCCACTACACGAGGGTCATGAAAAGCATAAATCCAATAGTCACATATATTTTTAAAACTTACTTTTCTAAGATAGAATTTAAAACAGCTTCAAAGTATATAAACACTGAAAGACACAACCCCTTCAGTTTTTATTCCAAATTCTGAAACACAAGTGTGACTTTTCACAGGGAATGTAAGCAAATATATGCACTCATCATTCAAGAATATTTATTATATAATAGACATACATTCGTTCCATAATAATCTGATACAATCTTTAAGTATAAATATTTACATTATTATTGGATAGTCGAATTATTGGACAGTCACGTTGCAGAAGACGAGAGGCAAAGTCGAACATTTTAAAATGGAGTTCCATAAGAATCTGAGGGAGCAACTGGAGCACTATACCCATTACTGGCACCGTTACCATTGCCACCATTGCCAGCGCCATTCCCATTCCTTCCATTTCCATTGGGTCCATAACCATTGTTTCCATTTCTGCCATTACCGTTGGAACCATTACCAGCTCCATTTCCATTTCCATTGGACCCATAACCATTGTTTCCATTCCTGCCATTTCCATTTCTGCTGGCTCCATTGCCATTTGTATAACCATTACCATTGCCATTACCATTGCCATTACCATTGGCAATACCATTAGCAATGGGACCATAACCATAGCCAGCACTGGGGACGACACCAATCTGTTCGTTGACGGAGTAGAAGTTCTCAGCCTGAGAACAGTCCACGTTGAACCACCAGTCACACACCAGGTACTGCTGGTTGAAGATGGTACCATTGGGGCACAGGAAGGAGTCCTTCTGGCGTCTGATGGCACGGTCCTGGCAAATGTGGAACACCTGGCAGCTGGCGTCAGGAGCGGTGTCAGCGTAATAACCAGCCACTGCCTGGTCATCACAAGAGAAGCCAGTGTCTGGTGGAGAAGACAAGACTGGGTAGTCTTCACCTGGGACGCCGCCTCCGGGGATGTTCTCCTGCAGAGCAACCAGCTCTGGATCTAGTCCATAAGAACCTGTTGGAGGGCCATACCTGTTACTTGGGGGAGCTCCATATCCATTGCTTGGAGCACCTGCGAACCCATTGCCTGAGAGTCCAAATCCATTGCTTGTAGAGGCCCCATTTCCATTACTTGGAGATGCCCCAAAGCCATTGCTTCCTGGAGCTGTGTAACCATTGCTTGGGCCTCCATTTGAGGCACCAAACCCATTACCGAAACCTCCATTTGGGGCTCCGTAACTTGTGGGTGGACGTTTGTCAGCAGTGGTTACACCCAACAGAACTGTAGAAGAAAAATAAACATATTAGTTTTTACGGTTTGAGATGATAATATTCATCTGAAATTATCTATAATCCTCAATATAAATTTATATCATACAACGTCTACACAGAAAGTTAAGTTGTATTTACCAGCGAAAAGTAAAACCTTCATGGTTGTCAGCCTGCAAGAAGGTGAACAAGAAAGAGAAGTATTAATCTTAAGTCCGGTAGAGGAGAAGTTCTGAAGAATGATGCTGGAGGATGAGTCTGTGGTGTTTTTATACCTGGGCATCCACTAAGCTCCTCCCACCTACCTTGGTCTTCTCTACGTCGCCCACCAATCGACCTCTCACTCTCGCTCTCATTCAGCATTTTCGAAGGTCGCTCGATGTTAAGAACATACGAATAAGAAACACTACAGTTGATCCTTGGAGGGTAAGTCTTAGGTAAACAATCACTCATATATTTGTATAACCCATTTTTAATGTTAACCAAAGTATTAGCTTCAACAACGCCACTTGCACTAATTTTAGTCACCTCTGTATTCGGCTGAAGAAGCCTGTTGAGCAAGCGAAACGTTTCGGAAATAAAGATAAAAAAAATGTTTCCCTGTGTCTTATTCACCAACTTGTTGTATTGCATAAAATTATAATAATGATCAGACTAGGAGATAGATTAAAGCAAATCAATTCCCCAGGCTCCGACAAACTGTTTTTTAAGGTTCTTAAAGAATTCAAGACAAAACTTAGTGAACCGCTAACTAGTCGTCTCACTACATTACTGCAAGTGGGTATCTTGCCGGAGACGTAATCAATAAAAAAATGTAATGCCTCTCTACTATACAAACGGGAATTAAGTCTCTACCATCGATTTACAGATCAATTAGCTTGACCTCAAACGTAGTGAAATTATTAGAATCAGTAATAGCAGAGGAAATGAGAAGTCACTTTGTTGAGCATAATCTAATTAACGAGTCAAAATGGGTCGTTCTCAGAACAGATTTATTTTCTTCAGTTAGAAATTTGAGGCGGTAGATCATGATCTAGACCTTGATGTATACTATTTGGTTTTCAACAAGATTTCTGATAGAGTCTCACACAAAAGGCTGTTAAATTGGTAGCAGATGAAAATGAAAGAAAATTTTTCTCATGGATGGAGGTATGTCTCATAGGCAGTAGAGATTTTTGCCTAAACAGTGTGAACTCAGAATGGAGACCAGTTACAAGTAATGTTCCACAGGGATTAGTCTTGCTTCCCTTGTTGTTCATAATCTATATTAATGAGCTTGAAGACGAAATAAAAAGTTATTTATTATTATTAACACATCGGCCGTTTCCCTCCAAGACAGGGTGGCCCGAAAAAGAAAAACTTTCATTATTCACTCCATCATTGTCTTGTCAGAGGCGTGCCTACACTACAGTTATACAACTGCAACATTAACACCCTCCTTCAGAGTGCCGGCACTGTACTTCCCATCTCCAGGAATCAAGTCCGGCTGCCGGTTTCCCTGAATCCCTTCATAAATGTTACCTTGCTTACAATCCAACAACACGTCAACTCCTAAAAACCATTTGTCTCCATTCGCTCCTATCTAACACGCTCACGCACGCTTGCTGGAAGTCCAAGCCCCTCGCACACAAAACCTCCTTTACCCCCTCGCACACAAAACCTCCGTTACCCCCTCCCTCCAATCTTTTCTAGGCCGACCCCTACCCCGACTTCCTTCCACTACAGATTTATACACTCTCGAAGTCATTCTATTTTGTTCCATCCTCTCTACATGTCCAAACCATCTCAATAACCCCTCCTCAGCCCTCTGGATAATAGTTTTGGTAATCCCACACCTCCTCCGAATCTCCAAACTACGGATTCTCTGCATTATATTCACACCACACATTACCCTCAGACACGACATCTATACTGCCTCCAGCCTTCTCCTTGTTGTAACATTCACAACCCATGTTTCACACCCATACAAGAGCATTGGTATAACTATACTCTCATACATTCCCCTCTTTGCTTTCATGGATAAAGTTCTTTGTCTCCACAAACTTCTCAATGCACCACTCACCTTTTTCCCCTCGTCAATTCTTTGATTGACCTCATCTTTCATAGACCCATCCGCTACACGTCCACTCCCAAATATCTGAATACATTCACCTCCTCCATACTCTCTCCCTCCAGTCTGATCAAATTTTCCGTTACCTAATTTTTTTTTATCATCATCACCTTACTCTTTCCTATATTCACTTTTAATTTCCTTCTTTTACACACCCTACCAAACTCATCAACCAACCTCTGCAACTTCTCTTCAGAATCTCCAAAAAGCACAGTGTCATCAGCAACGAGCAACTGCGACAACTCCCACTTTGTGTTAGATTCTTTATCTTTTAACCCCACACCTCTTGCCAACACCCGAGCATTCACTTCTCTTACAACTCCATCTATAAATATGTTGAACAACCACGATGACATCACACATCCTTGTCTAAGGCCAACTTTTACTGGGAAATAATCCCCCTCTTTCCTACATACTCTAACCTGAGCCTCTTTATTCTCGTAAAGACTTCACTGCTTTCAGTAACCTACCTCCTATTCCATGCATTTGAGACATCTGCCACATTGCTCCCTATCCACCCTATCATACGCCTTTTCCAAATCCATAAATGCCACAAATACCTCTTTACCCTTATCTAAATACTGTTCACCTATATGTTTCACTGTAAACACTTGGTCTACACACCCCGTACCCATCCTAAAGCCTCCTTGTTCATCTGCTATCCTACTCTCCGTCTTACTCTTAATTCTTTCAATAATAACTCTACCATACACTTTACCAGGTATACTCAACAGACTTATTCCCTATAATTTTTACACTCTCTTTTGTCCCCTTTGCCTTTATACAAAAGGAACTATGCATGCTCTCTGCCAATCCCTAGGTACCTTACCCTCTTCCATACATTTATTAAATAAAAACACTAACCACTCTAAAACTATATCCCCACCTGCTTTTAACATTTGTATCTTTATCCCATAAATCCCAGCTGCTTTACCCCTTTAAATTCTACCCTCTGCCCCACGCACTTCCCCCACACTCACAACTGGTTTTTCCCCACTCCTATAAGATGTTATTCCTCCTTGCCCTATACACGAAATCACAGCTTCCCTATCTTCATCAACATTTAACAATTCCTCAAAATATTCCCTCCATCTTCCCGATACCTCTAACTCTCCATTTAATAACTCTCCTCTCCTATTTTTAACTAACATATTCATTTGCTCCCAAGGCTTTCTTAACTTATTAATCTCTCAAAACGTTTTCTTATTTTCAACAAAATTTGCTGATAACATCTCACCCACTCTCTCATTTGCTCTCTTTTTACATTGCTTCACCACTCTCATAACCTCTCTTTTTCTCTCCATATACTCTTTACATCATCAATCCACCAATCGCTCTTCTTCCCTCCTGCAACCACTTTCCTGTAACCACAAACTTCTGCTGAACACTCTAACACTATATTCTTAAACTTACCCTATACATCTTCTACCCCATTGCCTATATTCACACTAGCGTATCTGTCCTCTAATAGTTGTTTATATCTTACCCTAACTGCTTAAATTCACTGACGACACAAATACATATATCCACAAATATATTCGGGGGAGGATAACATCGAACTTCAGGAAGATTTTTGACAAGTTGACGTGTCGCCATCCAATGAATTTGCCAATTTAATACAGAGATTATAAACTAGAGAGAGCTTAAGATGAGGTAATAAGTCCCTCAGCCTTGATAGGTGTTCAGAACAGCGCTGTGTGTATCTTAAGGGTGTATACCTATACCTGGAGAGAGTTCCAGGGGTCAACGCCCCTGCGGCCCGGTCTGTGTAATTTGATTTTAATTTTAAGGTGGCAGTCCCAAAGCTTTGATAAAACTAAAGCTGAAGCATGAAGAAAAATACTTATAAACTGGATCCAGAAAAGAAGGTGCAGCGATTAAAGATATCGTCACAAGTGGACGGGACATGCTAGTATAAGTATGTCATGGTCTAGAGCAAGACCAGAGGTTAGCAGAAAACTAAACGATGTTGCTGTCTCATACAAGTATCATCATATTAATGGTTTACAATGCCGACAAGTTGATGAATAAATCACATGCAACACCTGTCTCATTCATCAATTTGTCAGCATTGTATAATGACATTAAAGTCAGTATAAGAGACTGAGAATGATTCTTTGATCATTACAAACTATGCCATCACACAACGACTCTTAATAGTATGCTCATTAAAGAAGCCAGGTATATACACTAAGAAAGTCGGAGAAAAATGGAATTAATGTACAATTCTGTTGGATTATATCACACATTGGATTATTCCTATATGATAAAGTTGATAAATTAGCAAAAGAAATTACCTTGAAAAGTTTAGATTTTGCCAACAAAGTGACTAGTTTACTGTGTACCCCATATCCATCCTGTGGAAAGTAGCGTAAGATCATATGGATACACAAAAGGCCTAGGAACTAGGCCCCAGAATGGTTAACAGGAGTACATCTAGGTTTATAACTACAGTTCACTTATCTGTTACAAGCAAATTTGGGAAATTTGCTTAATATATCTGGTATCTTATTTTCATTAATAAGATATCTTGACATGTCACATAGGTAATTAAACTGTCTATCTCTATATTCCTCACTAAGTAGACAATTAAACACAGTGTTCAAGAAAAAGCAGAATGGAACGTTTGTGGCCCGAGTCAATGTATAACTCATTATTATAGCTCGAACTTACATAAACACATTTAAGTAGTAAATTGTAGAGTAAACAGACCGACTGATATTGTAGCCAGGTTTAGTCTTGGTGGGTCGATCACCATGCCCAGCCCTTCTAGGGCAGGGTAGGTCCCAAGGCTGGAGCTTGCTACCATCTGCGGCTCGCAAGCCTGCCCTTCCTGTCAGCCTCCTTGGGGCGGGGAAGTTGACAGACCAGAGAGGCCTAGCATCTATCTACCTCCATGCCTCGTGCTGGTGGCGAATGTGGCTAGGCCTGGGGCCAGTTGGTCCCACCGCTGAGGGGTACCCCCACCCATGGGAGACATAGGTCTCTGATACTCCCTCGCCAGGGAGCCGGAGCCGGGTCGCCATCTGGTAAAGACCCGGACCGGGAGAATTCCCGGTGAATCAACACCTCCTCCTCCTAGTCTTGGTAACAAGCACTTTTGGCAATTTGGCAAGACACAAAGATGATTATCAGACTTAATGTACAGTATGTGGTCAGCCTTATGGTCAGTTTCTTAACACTATGTGCCTGAATGCCCACTTATTGAGGAATACACAGACAGTGTAATAACCCTCCTATGGGATATGTCAAGGTATCTTAATCCAAATTTACTTGTAACATATGAAATATAAATTGAAGATATATATCTACATGTTCTTCTGTAAAGGTTTCTGGAGCCTAGTTCCTTGGTGTTTTGTGTTTACATATGTTTTTGTGCTACCACCCACAGGACGGATATAGAGTACATAATAAAGTAGCTGCTTCAGCAACAAGATCTGAAATCTAGTTTCTGGCGAAGGTTTCTCTTTCTCTCTCTCTTTCTTTTATAAATAAATAATAAATAAATAAATAAATAAATATATTATATATATATATATATATATATAAAACAATATATATATATATATATATATATATATATATATATATATATATATATATATATATATATATATAATTAATATGTCGTGCCGATTAGGTAAAACTGGTCAATTAACAAGAACTCATTTAAAATTAAGTCCTTTCTAAAATTTTCTCTTATACGTTTAAAGATATATTTTTTTCATTTATGTTAATGTAAAAATTTATAATTTTGTACCAAGAGAAACTTTGAAAACCTACCTAACCTTATTACAACAAGCGCAATTTAATTTAGCCTAACCCAACTAAATATATTTTAGATACGTTAACATTAATTTAATAATAAACAAACACAATGAAATATATTTTTTTCGTTATGTTCAGAATGATTTTTGCGAAATTATTGCATACACAAATTATTGCATACACAATTTTCTTATATGGCAAGAAGAGCGTTGCTATTTAAGCCAAAATCGCAAGTTTTACCTAATCGGCTAGGACATATATATATATATATATATATATATATATATATATATATATATATATATATATATATATATATATATAAAAAAAAAATATATATATATATATATATATATATATATATATATCATCGGCAGTCTACCACCAAGGAAGGAATACCCAAGGAAAAGAAACACATTTACCATCGTACAGTCATTGCTGAGTTGCCAGAAGTATGCTGGTATCACACTTCAAGAGAACTTCCGACTGAAACATCCATATATAATGCAGGCCTTGCCTTTTCACCTCCGTTTAAAAAAAATATTTAACTAACTGGTAAAAAAATATATGTAAAGCTAACAAATGTCCTCCTATATCCAGTGACCTTCCAATACATGACCGCGAGCGAGAGAGAGGAAGATGGGCGAGCAAGGTAGGGAAAGAAGATCCAAGGCGAGAGGGAGGAGTTTGGTGAGAATCTGGGGTATAAAAGCTTTACAAACTCATCCACCAGCATCAGACGCCAGCCTCTCCTTCTTCTAGCTGACTCAGGATCTATATTCTTCTTTCCAGGTCATCCATTTGCTGGACGGCAACCATGAAGTTTCTCCTGTACATTGGTAAATATCGCTTAGCTTTCAGTGTGGAGATGATCCTTCACAGTAACATATTTAGAAGGCTCATGAGATATTTTCGCATGAATGTTACCAACTCAAACTGTTTTAACTGACTTTCACCTATTCTACAGTTCTGCTGGGTTTATCCACCGCTGATAAACGTCCTCCCACAAGTTACGGAGCACCTAATGGAAGTTTCGGTAATGGGTTTGGTGCCTCAAATGGATCCCCAAGCAATGGATACACTCCTCCAGGAAGCAATGGCTTTGGCGCTTCTCCAAGTAATGGAAATGGATTTGGACACTCCTCAGGCAATGGGTTCGCAGGTGCTCCAAATAATGGATATGGAGCTCCCCCAAGTAACAGGTATGGACCTCCAACAGGTTCTTATGGACTAGATCCGGAGCTGGTTGCTCTACAGGAGAACATCCCCGGAGGTGGCGTCCCCGGTGAAGACTACCCAGTCTTGTCTTCTCCACCAGACACTGGCTTCTCTTGTGATGACCAGGCAGTGGCTGGTTATTACGCTGACACCGCTCCTGATGCCAGCTGCCAGGTGTTCCACATTTGCCAGGACCGTGCCCTCAGACGCCAGAAGGACTCCTTCCTGTGCCCCAACGGTACCATCTTCAACCAGCAGTACCTGGTGTGTGACTGGTGGTTCAACGTGGACTGTTCTCAGGCTGAGAACTTCTACTCCGTCAACGAACAGATTGGTGTCGTCCCTAGTGCTGGTTATGGTTATGGTCCCATTGCTAACGGTATTACCAATGGAATTGGTAACGGGAATGGTAATGGCAAGGGATTAAACGGAAATGGTAATGGCTACAATAATGGCAATGGATTAAACGGAAATGGAAATGGCAGGAATGGTAATGGCTACAATAATGGCAATGGATTAAACGGAAATGGAAATGGCAGGAATGGTAATGGCTACAATAATGGCAATGGATTAAACGGAAATGGAAATGGCAGAAATGGTAATGGTAGGAATGGAAGTAATGGTTATGGATCCAATGGAAATGGAAGGAATGGAAACGGAGGTTCTATTGGTGCCAATGGTAATGGAAGAAATGGAAACAATGGTTATGGATCCAATGGAAATGGAAGGAATGGAAATGGCGGAGGTATCTTTGCCAATGGTAATGGTGGTAATGGGAATGGTGCCAGCAATGGATATACCGCCCCAGCTTCTCCCTCCGATTCCTATGGAACTCCATTTTAACATGACCATTGCCTCCTGTCTTCTGCCTCTTGAATGTCTCTGTTACAGTGATTCGACTCTTTAGTGAATGAAGAACTATAACCTTTTGTAAATATTTATCCGAGTTGATAATAATGACTATAGAATGAATGCTTTAATATTGTATAATAAAAATTCTTGAATGCTGAATATAAATATTTGACTGCAACCTTCGTAAGTCACTATGTTTTAAAAGTGAGAATTGTCGTTTGTGAAACATGAGGGTTTATATTTGTCAGTAAATAAATAGTGAAAGTTTACTTTTATCTCTTATTTAGAAATTAAAGTATACTTGATATTTGTATCTATGTTTTTTTGTAGTCTTGCTAATTCCCGTTAGGCAGCTAAAATTTAAGCTTAACATACTAAGATTTTATTAAATATGTGCTGTAAAAATTAATCATAGAGAAAACATCGAATAATCTTTTTTAATTAACAGCAACACTATCAATAATAAAAAAAAAAGATATTTAAAAAACTTATGAGTAATATTCTCTATATTGTGACTGTGAGAAAATTTAACTAAATGACAATGTCAGTACTAACCTAAGATCAAATAGTAAATATTTAAACAAGATTATTACAAAAAGCAACAACACAATGTTACGTAAAAGCACATAGAAAACCAAATATTAAAAAAGAAGATGCAATGACAATAAGGCTGACTACATACTTTCCATTTAGCTTGATCATAATCTGTTTGTCTGCCAGCTTGTCAGAAGTACTTGTAACCAAGCCTAAGCCTGGCCACTACAACATCAGTCAGTACTTGTAACCAAGTCTAAGCCTGGCCACTACAACATCAGTCAGTACTTGTAACCAAGCCTAAGCCTGGCCACTACAACATCAGTCAGTACTTGTAACCAAGTCTAAGCCTGGCTACTACAACATCAGTCAATACTTGTAACCAAGCCTAAGCCTGGCCACTACAACATCAGTCAGTACTTGTAACCAAGCCTAAGCCTGGCCACTACAACATCAGTCAGTACTTGTAACCAAGCCTAAGCCTGGCCACTACAACATCAGTCAGTACTTGTAACCAAGCCTAAGCCTGGCTACTACAACATCAGTCAATACTTGTAACCAAGCCTAAGCCTGGCCACTACAACATCAGTCAGTACTTGTAACCAAGCCTAAGCCTGGCTACTACAACATCAGTCAGTACTTGTAACCAAGCCTAAGCCTGGCTGCTACAACATCAGTCAATACTTGTAACCAAGCCTAAGCCTTGCTGCTACAACATCAGTCAATACTTGTAACCAAGCCTAAGCCTGGCTGCTACAACATCAGTCAGTACTTGTAACCAAGCCTAAGCCTGGCTACTACAACATCAGTCAGTACTTGTAACCAAGCCTAAGCCTGGCCACTACAACATCAGTCAGTACTTGTAACCAAGCCTAAGCCTGGCTACTACAACATCAGTCAGTACTTGTAACCAAGCCTAAGCCTGGCTGCTACAACATCAGTCAGTACTTGTAACCAAGCCTAAGCCTGGCTACTACAACATCAGTCAGTACTTGTAACCAAGCCTAAGCCTGGCTGCTACAACATCAGTCAGTACTTGTAACCAAGTCTAAGCCTGGCTGCTACAACATCAGTCAGTACTTGTAACCAAGCCTAAGCCTGGCTACTACAACATCAGTCAGTACTTGTAACCAAGCCTAAGCCTGGCCACTACAACATCAGTCAGTACTTGTAACCAAGTCTAAGCCTGGCCACTACAACATCAGTCAATACTTGTAACCAAGCCTAAGCCTTGCTGCTACAACATCAGTCAATACTTGTAACCAAGCCTAAGCCTGGCTGCTACAACATCAGTCAGTACTTGTAACCAAGCCTAAGCCTGGCTACTACAACATCAGTCAATACTTGTAACCAAGCCTAAGCCTGGTTACTACAACATCAGTCAGTACTTGTAACCAAGCCTAAGCCTGGCTACTACAACATCAGTCAGTACTTGTAACCAAGCCTAAGCCTGGCTGCTACAACATCAGTTAATTGCACTACACATTGGTAAGTAAATGTGCTGATCTAAGTTCGAGTTATCATGTGGAGTTATAGATCAACTCAGGCTTCTAACTGTGTATCTTTGACATTCGAATGCATTATTGACTTCTCTTCTATTATTTTTTTAATGCTTAATATAAACATACCAAATATTATTCAGCTTCTTTCATGGTACTTTCTTTGCTTCGACTAATTTATGAATTTTGTCATATAGGAGTAATCCAATGTGTAATAGAATCCCTAATATTGGTATCTAATTCCTGTTTCTCTGATTTCTTAATGTCTGTATATGGCTTCTGCAATGAGTCTGTTGTGAGAGTCATACGAGTCAAGTCCTTTAGTGATGACATAGACAGTAATGATCAAAGAGTTATGGTCAATGTCATAAGTTAACTTTAGTTTACCTGGAGTTTACCTGGAGAGAATTCCAGGGGTCAACGCCCCTGCGGCCCGGTCTGTGACCAGTGCCGCTAAGATGGCAATTCAATTTGTAATGTAGAGGTATAACTCAACATGGCTGCTATAATTCTCATCTAGGGAGGTGCAGATGCAGTCCTGGAGATGTATATACAAAAAAAAAAAAAAAATTCAAACCAAGAATATAAGTAACGCATAAAACAGACGACTCAGTACAGTACAGGCTGGCTGTCTTCTCACGAGCTTCCACAAGACGATTTACAATTAGCACTCGGCATTATCGTAGTTTTAGTACTAAGTGGTCGTGACTGCAGTAGTAATTTAAGGAGAAGAAATCAAGCTATGCTTTCACGTTTCCTATCAAATATGCATGCTTTTTTTTTCTGTACATCAAGACATAGATTCACTAAATTTCCTTGTAGCGCTGTAGCTACCTAGTCTGAAATAGTTATGCTAAACTTGAGCGAGAGGTAACTAGTTAGAATGGGAGGTATGTAGTTTGAATCAGAGGTGCTTCGTTGACTTAGAGAACTGCAGCGAGTGCATCACAATAGATTGCCATGATATGGATAGTTGGGTGTGTCCTGCAATCCGTGTTTCCCATTGGCTTACCGGTCGTCCATCTTTAAAAATCAATATTATCACAGATACTATAAACATTAATTAATTATTAAGAAAATTAAAAAAAAAAATGTTTTAATATTAAATAATATAAAGGCCTATCCACTACACGAGGGTCATGAAAATCATAAATCCAAAAGTCACATATATTTTTAAAACTTACTTTTCTAAAATAGAATTTAAAACAGCTTCAAATTATATGAACACTGAAAGACACAACCCTTTCAGTTTTTATTCCAAATTCTGAAACACCAGTGTGACTTTTCACAGGGAATGTAAGCAAAATATATGCACTCATCATTCAATAATATTTATTATATAATAGACAGACATTCGTTCCATAATAATCTGATACAATCTTTATGTATAAATATTTAAATTATTATTGGATAGTCGAATTATTGGACAGTCACGTTGCAGAAGACGAGAGGCAAAGTCGAACATTTTAAAATGGAGTTCCATAAGAATCTGAGGGAGCAACTGGAGCACTATACCCATTACTGGCACCGTTACCATTGCCACCATTACCAGCGCCATTCCCATTCCTTCCATTTCCATTGGGTCCATAACCATTGTTTCCATTTCTGCCATTACCGTTGGAACCATTACCAGCTCCATTTCCATTTCCATTGGACCCATAACCATTGTTTCCATTCCTGCCATTTCCATTTCTGCTGGCTCCATTGCTATTTGTATAACCATTACCATTGCCATTACCATTGGCAAAACCATTAGCAATGGGCCCATAACCATAGCCAACACTGGGGACGACGCCAATCTGTTCGTTGACGGAGTAGAAGTTCTCAGCCTGAGAACAGTCCACGTTGAACCACCAGTCACACACCAGGTACTGCTGGTTGAAGATGGTACCGTTGGGGCACAGGAAGGAGTCCTTCTGGCGCCTGAGGGCACGGTCCTGGCAAATGTGGAACACCTGGCAGCTGGCGTCAGGAGCGGTGTCAGCGTAATAACCAGCCACTGCCTGGTCATCACAAGAGAAGCCAGTGTCTGGTGGAGAAGACAAGACTGGGTAGTCTTCACCTGGGACGCCGCCTCCGGGGATGTTCTCCTGCAGAGCAACCAGCTCCGGATCTAGTCCATAAGAACCTGTTGGAGGTCCATACCTGTTACTTGGGGGAGCTCCATATCCATTGCTTGGAGCACCTGCAAACCCATTGCCTGAGAGTCCAAATCCATTGCTTGTAGAGGCCCCATTTCCATTACTTGGAGATGCCCCAAAGCCATTGCTTCCTGGAGCTGTGTAACCAATTCTTGGGCCTCCATTTGAGGCACCAAACCCATTACCGAAACCTCCATTTGGGGCTCCGTAACTTGTGGGTGGACGTTTGTCAGCAGTGGTTACACCCAACAGAACTGTAGAAGAAAAATATACATATTAGTTTTTACAGTTTGAGATGATAATATTCTTCTGAAATTATCTATAATCCTCAATATAAATTTATATCATACAACGTCTACACAGAAAGTTAAGTTGTATTTACCAATGAAAAGTAAAACCTTCATGGTTGTCAGCCTGCAAGAAGGTGAACTAGAAAGAGAAGTATTAATCTTAAGTCCGCTAGAGGAGAAGTTCTGAAGAATGATGCTGGAGGATGAGTCTGTGGTGTTTTTATACCTGGGCATCCACTAAGCTCCTCCCACCTACCTTGGTCTTCTCTACGTCGCCCACCAATCGACCTCTCACTCTCGCTCTCATTCAGCATTTTCGAAGGTCGCTCGATGTTAAGAACATACGAATAAGAAACACTACAGTTGATCTTAGGTAAACAATCACTCATATATTTGTATAACCCATTTTTAATGTTAACCAAAATATTAGCTTCAACAACGCCACTTGCACTAATTTTAGTCACCTCTGTATTCGGCTGAAGAAGCCTGTTGAGCAAGCGAAACGTTTCGGAAATAAAGATAAAAAAAGGGTTTCCCCTGTGTCTTATTCACCAACTTGTTGTATTGCATAAAATTATAATAATGATCAGACTAGGAGATAGATTAAAGCAAATGAATTCCCTAGGCTCCGACAAACTGTTTTTTAAGGTTCTTAAAGAATTCAAGACAAAACTTAGTGAACCGCTAACTAGTCGTCTCACTACATTACTGCAAGTGGGTATCTTGCCGGAGACGTAATCAATAAAAAAATGTAATGCCTCTCTACTATACAAACGGGAATTAAGTCTCTACCATCGATTTACAGATCAATTAGCTTGACCTCAAACGTAGTGAAATTATTAGAATCAGTAATAGCAGAGGAAATGAGAAGTCACTTTGATGAGCATAATCTGATTAACGAGTCAAAATGGGTCGTTCTCAGAACAGATTTATTTTCTTCAGTTAGAAATTTGAGGCGGTAGATCATGATCTAGACCATGATGTATACTATTTGGTTTCAACAAGATTTCTGATAGTCTCACACAAAAGGCTGTTAAATTGGTAGCAGATGAAAATGAAAGAAAACTTTTCTCATGGATGGAGGTATGTCTGATAGGCAGTAGAGATTTTTGCCTAAACAGTGTGAACTCAGAATGGAGACCAGTTACAAGTAACGTTCCACAGGGATTAGTCTTGCTTCCCTTGTTGTTCATAATCTATATTAATGAGCTTGACGACGAAATAAAAAGTTATTTATTATTATTAACACATCGGCCGTTTCCCACCAAGGTAGGGTGGCCCGAAAAAGAAAAACTTTCATTATTCACTCCATCATTGTCTTGTCAGAGGCGTGCCTACACTACAGTTATACAACTGCAACATTAACACCCCTCCTTCAGAGTGCCGGCACTGTACTTCCCATCTCCAGGAATCAAGTCCGGCCTGCCGGTTTCCCTGAAACCCTTCATAAATGTTACCTTGCCTACACTCCAACAGCACATCAACTCCTAAAAGCCATTTGTCTCCATTCGCTCCTATCTAACACGCTCACGCACGCTTGCTGGAAGTCCAAGCCCCTCGCACACAAAACCTCCTTTACCCCCTCCCTCCAATCTTTTCTAGGCCGACCCCTACCCCGACTTCCTTCCACTACAGATTTATACACTCTCGAAGTCATTCTATTTTGTTCCAACCTCTCTACATGTCCAAACCATCTCAATAACCCCTCCTCAGCCCTCTGGATAATAGTTTTGGTAATCCCACACCTCCTCCGAATCTCCAAACTACGGATTCTCTGCATTATATTCACACCACACATTGCCCTCAGACACGACATCTATACTGCCTCCAGCCTTCTCCTTGTTGTAACATTCACAACCCATGTTTCACACCCATACAAGAGCATTGGTATAACTATACTCTCATACACTCCCCTCTTTGCTTTCATGGATAAAGTTCTTTGTCTCCACAAACTCCTCAATGCACCACTCGCCTTTTTCCCCTCGTCAATTCTATGATTGACCTCATCTTTCATAGACCCATCCGCTGACACGTCCACTCCCAAATATCTGAATACATTCACCTCCTCCATACTCTCTCCCTCCAGTCTGATCCAATTTTCCGTTACCTATTTTTTTTGTTATCATCATCACCTTACTCTTTCCTATATTCACTTTTAATTTCCTTCTTTTACATACCTTACCAAACTCATCAACCAACCTCTGCAACTTCTCTTCAGAATCTCCAAAAAGCACAGTGTCATCAGCAAAGAGCAACTGCGACAACTCCCACTTTGTGTTAGATTCTTTATCTTTTAACCCCACACCTCTTACCAACACCCGAGCATTCACTTCTCTTACAACTCCATCTATAAATATGTTGAACAACCACAGTGACATCACACATCCTTGACTAAGGCTTACTTTTACTGGGAAATAATCCCCCTCTTGCCTACATACTATAACCTGAGCCTCATTATTCTCGTAAAGACTTCACTGCTTTCAATAACCTACCTCCTATTCCATACATTTGCGACATCTGCCACATTGCTCCCCTATCCACCCTATCATACGCCTTTTCCAAATCCATAAATGCCACACATACCTCTTTACCCTTATCTAAATACTGTTCACCTATATGTTTCACTGTAAACACTTGGTCTACACACCCCGTACCCATCCTAAAGCCTCCTTGTTCATCTGCTATCCTGCTCTCCGTCTTACTCTTAATTCTTTCAATAATAGCTCTACCATACACTTTACCAAGTATACTCAACAGACTTATTCCCCTATAATTTTTACACTCTCTTTTGTCCCCTTTGCCTTTAACAAAGGAACTATGCATGCTCTCTGCCAATCCCTAGGTACCTTACCCTCTTGTATACATTTATTAAATAAAAACACTAACCACTCCAAAACTATATCCCCACCTGCTTTTAACATTTGTATCTTTATCCCATAAATCCCAGCTGCTTTACCCTCTTAAATTCTACCGACTGCCCCATGAACTTCCCCCACACTCACAACTGTTTTTTCCCCACTCCTATAAGATGTTATTCCTCCTTGCCCTATACACGAAATCACAGCTTCCCTATCTTCATCAACATTTAACAATTCCTCAAAATATTCCCTCCATTTTCCCAATACCTCTAACTCTCCGTTTAATAACTCTCCTCTCCTATTTTTAACTAACATATCCATTTGCTCCCAAGGCTTTCTTAACTTATTAATCTCTCCAAAACGTTTTCTTATTTTCAACAAAATTTGTTGATAACATCTACCCACTCTCTCATTTGCTCTCTTTTTACATTGCTTCACCACTCTCTTAATCTCTCTTTTTCTCTCCATATACTCTTTACATCATCAACCCACCAATCACTCTTTTTCCCTCCCGCACCCACTTTCCTGTAACCACAAACTTCTGCTGAACACTCTAACACTATATTCTTAAACTTACCCCATACATCTTCTACCCCATTGCCTATATTCACACTAGCGTATCTGTCCTCTAATAGTTGTTTATATCTTACCCTAACTGCCTAAATTCACTGACGACACAAATACATATATCCACAAATATATTCGGGGGAGGATAACATCGAACTTCAGGAAGATTTTTGACAAGTTGACGTGTCGCCATCCAATGAATTTGCCAATTTAATACAGAGATTATACACTAGAGAGAGCTTAAGATGAGGTAATAAGTCCCTCAGCCTTGATAGGTGTTCAGAACAGCGCTGTGTGTATCTTAAGGGTGTATACCTATACCTGGAGAGAGTTCCAGGGGTCAACGCCCCTGCGGCCCGGTCTGTGTAATTTGATTTTAATTTTAAGGTGGCAGTTCCAAAGCTTTGATAAAACTAAAGCTGAAGCATGAATAAAAATACTTCTAAACTGGATCCAGAAAAGAAGGTGCAGCGATTAAAGATATCGTCACAAGTGGACGGGACATACTAGTATAAGTATGTCATGATCTAGAGCAAGACCAGAGGTTAGCAGAAAACTAAACGATGTTGCTGTCTCATACAAGTATCATCATATTAATGGTTTACAATGCCGACAAGTTGATGAATAAGTCACATGCAACACCTGTCTCATTCATCAATTTGTCGGCATTGTATATTGACATTAAAGTCAGTATAAGAGACTGAGAATGATTCTTTGATCATTACAAACTATGCCATCACACAACGACTCTTAATGGTATGCTCATTAAAGAAGTCAGGTATATACACTAAGAAAGTCGGAGAAATATGGAATTAATGTACAATTCTGTTGGATTATATCACACATTGGATTATTCCTATATGATAAAGTTGATAAATTAGCAAAAGAAATTACCTTGAAAAGTTTAGATTTTGCCAACAAAGTGACTAGTTTACTGTGTACCCCATATCCATCCTGTGGACGGTAGCGTAAGATCATATGGATACACAAAAGGCCTAGGAACTAGGCCCCAGAATTGTCAACAGGAGTACATCTGGGTTTATAACTACAGTTCATTTATCTGTTATAAGCAAATTTGGGAAATTTGCTTAATATATCTGGTATCTTATTTTCATTAATAAGATATCTTGACATGTCACATAGGTAATTAAACTGTCTATCTCTATATTCCTCACTAAGTAGACAATTATACACATAGTGTTCAAGAAAAAGCAGAATGTAACTTTTGAACGTTTGTGGCCCGAGTCAATGTATAACTCATTATTATAACTCGAACTTACATAAACACATTTAAGGAGTAAATTGTAGAGTAAACAGACCGACTGATATTGTAGCCAGGTTTAGTCTTGGTGGGTCGATCACCATGCCCAGCCCTTCTAAGGCAGGGTAGGTCCCAAGGCTGGAGCTTGCTACCATCTGCAGCTCGCAAGCCTGCCCTTCCTGTCAGCCTCCTTGGGGCGGGGAAGTTGGCAGACCAGAGAGGCCTAGCATCTATCTACCTCCATGCCTCGTGCTGGTGGCGAATGTGGCTAGGCCTGGGGCCAGTTGGTCCCACCGCTGATGGGTACCCCCTCCCAAGGGAGACATAGGTTTCTGATACTCCCTCGCCAGGGAGCCGGAGCCGGGTCGCCATCTGGTAAAGACCCGGACCGGGAGAATTCCCGGTGAATCAACACCTCTTCCACCTAGTCTTGGTAACAAGCACTTTTGGCAATTTGGCAAGACACAAAGATGATTATCAGACTTAATGTACAGTATGTGGTCAGCCTTATGGTCAGTTTCTTAACACTATGTGCCTGAATGCCCACTTATTGAGGAATACACAGACAGTGTAATATCCCTCCTATGGGATATGTCAAGGTATCTTAATCCAAATTTACTTGTAACATATGAAATATAAATTGAAGATATATATCTACATGTTCTTCTGTAAAGGTTTCTATGATATATATATATATATATATATATATATATATAATATAAAATATATATATATATATATATATATATATATATATATATATATATATATATATATATATATATATATATATATATATATCATCGGCCGTCTACCACCAAGAAAGGAATACCCAAGGAAAAGAAACACATTTACCATCGTACAGTCATTGCTGAGTTGCCAGAAGTATGCTGATATCACACTTCAAGAGAACTTCCGACTCAAACATCCATATATAATGCAGGCCTTGCCTTTTCACCTCCGTTTAAAAAAAAATATTTAACTAACTGGTAAAAAAATATATGTAAAGCTAACAAATGTCCTCCTATATTCAGTGACCTTCCAATACATGACCGCGAGCGAGAGAGAGGAAGATGGGCGAGCAAGGTAGGGAAAGAAGATCCAAGGCGAGAGGGAGGAGTTTGGTGAGAATCTGGGGTATAAAAGCTTTACAAACTCATCCACCAGCATCAGACGCCAGCCTCTCCTTCTTCTAGCTGACTCAGGGTCTATATTCTTCTTTCCAGGTCATCCATTTGCTGGACGGCAACCATGAAGGTTCTCCTGTTCATTGGTAAATATCATTTAGCTTTCAGTGTGGAGATGATCCGTCACAGTAACATATTTAGAAGGCTCATGAGATATTTTCGCATGAATGTTACCAACTCAAACTGCTTTAACTGACTTTCACCTATTATACAGCTCTGCTGGGTTTATCCACCGCTGACCAGCGTCCTCCCACAAGTTACGGAGCACCTAATGGAGGTTTCGGTAATGGGTTTGGTGCCTCAAATGGAGCCCCAAGCAATGGATACACTCCTCCAGGAAGCAATGGCTTTGGAGCTTCTCCAAGTAATGGAAATGGATTTGGACTCTCCTCAGGTAATGGGTTCGCAGGTGCTCCAAGCAATGGATATGGAGCTCCTCCAAGTAACAGGTATGGACCTCCAACAGGTTCTTATGGACTAGATCCGGAGCTGGTTGCTCTGCAGGAGAACATCCCCGGAGGTGGCGTCCCCGGTGAAGACTACCCAGTCTTGTCTTCTCCACCAGACACTGGCTTCTCTTGTGATGACCAGGCAGTGGCTGGTTATTACGCTGACACCGCTCCTGATGCCAGCTGCCAGGTGTTCCACATTTGCCAGGACCGTGCCCTCAGACGCCAGAAGGACTCGTTCCTGTGCCCCAACGGTACCATCTTCAACCAGCAGTACCTGGTGTGTGACTGGTGGTTCAACGTGGACTGTTCTCAGGCTGAGAACTTCTACTCCGTCAACGAACAGATTGGTGTCGTTCCCAGTGCAGGCTATGGTTATGGTCCCATTGCTAATGGAATTACTAATGGTAATGGTTATGCAAATGGCAATGGATCCAACGGAAATGGCGCCAATGGTAATGGCAGGACCGGAAACAATGGATACAGATCCAACGGAAATGGCGCCAATGGTAATGGCAGGACCGGAAACAATGGATACGGATCCAATGGAACTGGAAGGAATGGTAACGGAGGTGGAAATGGTTCCAGTGGTAATGGTAGAAATGGAAACAATGGTTATGGATCCAATGGAAATGGAAGAAATGGTAATGGCGCTGGCAATGGTGGCAATGGTAACGGTGCCAGTAATGGGTATAGTGCTCCAGTTGCTCCCTCCGATTCTTATGGAACTCCATTTTAAAATGTTCGACTTTGCCTCTTGTCTTCTGCAACGTGACTGTCCAATAATTCGGCTCCTGTAAATATTTATACTCACAGATAATTTGAAATTATTATGGAATGAATGTCTATATATTATAAAATAAATATTCTTGAAATTTGAGTGCATATATGTTGCTTACATCCTTCCTGAAATGTCACACGAGTCTTTCATAATTCAGAATATAAACTGAATATATATATATATATATATATATATATATATATATATATATATATATATATATATATATATATATATATATATATATATATATATATACAAGCAAACAGGCGAAATTATTTACAAAGATTATGTATCAGTCCACAACCTGCATCAAAGTACGCAGTACTTTAGCAACGCAGCCAGATCCCAGATCTAAGTATGTGCATGAGAATGAATACGAAATAACAGAGAAATGCAGACGTTGCAAAGCATCTGACACTCTCTCTTTCTCTCAGTTTCTCATAGTAAAGGAGTTCAATGAATTGAAAAAGGAAGTATATGGTAAGTATTAGGAACAGTTCTTGAAAGGCGCTTAATATTAACATAGAAAAGGTGAAGTACACTTGGAAGTCATAGTATACAGAAACCTTACGCCAAAATAGCAGTGCCTAATCTAACATATTTATCAAGTATAAGCAACAAGAATTCAGAGGTTATTCTACAGCTTTATTCATCATTAGTAACGCCTCCTTTGAATTATATAACGCAGTTCTAGTCTTCATGCTGCAGAATGGACATAAATGCATTGGAGAACATATAGAGTAGATGATTCGGGCCAAGCATTCCCGAAATAGTTGCAGTACGAAGGATACCATAATAACATATCAGAACCGGTGAGAACCAAGAACAGGTTCCCCGTTGATCTCTAGTCACGGTGGGGGTGAAAGGGGGCCAACCTTCCAGGAATATCAAATCACAATATGCTTAATAATAACCCCGTCTGCCTTCCTGTTTATCATGTCCTGGTCCTGGTGGTGGCCGGGTCACCATTTGGAGAAGACCCGGGCCGGACATACCGGCGAACCTACAAGAAGAAGAAGAACTGGTTTTGGCAAAATGAGGCCCTTTTCTGATAAGAATGCCATCGTCTAACTTAAACAGCGAGCCTAAGGCTGGTTGGTTAATTGGGCTCAAAGCCTATCAACTATTCAAAGAGTCATTAAAGCTGTATGTCACCTGTTCATCATCAATTATACTTGAATTCCTAAAATAGGATTAAAGTAAACCTAGAAAATACGATATGTCCCTGGTTGCCAGATATAAGAAGACCGCTTTGGTATCTTGTCACTGGTAGTTAATAATGCATAAAAAATAAAGTAGGCTAATTGAGAGTAATCTAACTTGACTTAATTTAACCTGCGATAACAAATATTTCAATCTAAACGAAGCTTAGATCGGTTAGAAATCAACGAACAGTATTGGTTGTGAAAGCGACCGTCCTGTTTGGAAAAGCAGGTTCTTCAGCGAGGGACCACAGCTGTGTTGAAGCAGGTTAAATGGACATCTGTTGCAAAAGACAGATTCATCGTAGAGTTTCACGTGAGATGTAGTTTGTAGTCCATTGCAAAGTTGTGTCAAAATGCGGTAGATGAGAGAGTTGAGGTTGAGATTTTATTATTTGCAAAGACCTAGAAGTTTCGCCATTCAGAAGTTTGTACATCAAATAATGCTGACGTAAGTATTAACAGTCTGCTGCAACCCTGACTAATTTACTGTAATTACAAATATCTTAATCACAGCATAATAAAAGCATTCCTGAAACTCAGATTCATAATTCGTTTGAAGTTATAGGCTATAACTGACAGCAAAATTTTAAAAAGGGCGGAAAAAATCCCCCCCCCTCCCAAAGTGGTCAGGCCACTTAACCTCTCTTCTCTCTTCCTGTCCACCACAACTTGTTAAAAGTTTAGGTTAGAACCTATGAATTCCGACAAGGGAGATGTGAGTGTATATACCCTGCCCTGATACCCGGCCCTGATACCCGGCCCTGATACCCGGCCCTGATACCCGGCCACTGCTTCTTTTTGCAGCTTTATCCTATCTTAATCCTCCCTCCTTATGCGTGCCTTCAGTCATGTGGTTTAAAAATGCTAAAATGGGCTGCTAATTTTTTGGGCATGCAAACTTCTCTAACCACGCCACTAACAATGAGGGTAAACAAACGCAAAAGGGTCAGTAACTCGACTGCCCACAGGCATGAGGCACCCAATGATTCCATATTGTATACAAAATCGTGATTTTAAATTGATTTATATAATTTTATTATTCATCATTTTGAGTAATTAAAAGCATGAACTTATTTTAAAGAATAAATATGTTGCTTATAAAAGCTTATGTGCTGCCTGGGGCCTCCACTTGCTTTTATTAATCCACCAATATAATCACGGTAAGATAAGCTAGCGTCTGGAGGCTATATGGGAGAAATTTGTTACACGAATATATACACCGTGAGGTGTGTCTCTAAGTGTATATATGCTAAGAGTTTACTTTAATCCCTATTTTAAGGGAAAATATTCTAAACTGGTGGTGAGCAGGTCAGTCTTAATGATCCTCGCGAGGTAAGTGAACTGTAAACCTAATTATCCAACAATCCGTCGGCCATCCTATTTAACAATAATCAAAGATCTGATGATCTGATAATAATCATGTAATGATCGAAGTCCCAAATGGCAAAGGAAACTCTACAACAACTTATTCATAGATGCGATTATTAACAAGATTATTAACAAGATTATTAACAAGTTCTAATTATCACGATGTTGTATATTTTATGCCCTTAAAATTGTGTTTTCTATCCATGAATGTGCCTGCATACTTTTTACTTTTCACATTTGTGATAAATGCTAAAATAATTTTAACATTGAGAAACAGGCTAAAATATAAAGGTAAGTCAAATTCAAAGTGACCTTCAAGAAGGCAACTTGTGAAAGAGTGAGATGGAGACGGTGACGTAGGGAAGAGCAAGGTGGGTGGGAGGAGCCTGCTTAGGGCCTGGGTATAAAGGTCCTCCTCAGTCTCATCCTTCACCAAAAGCTCCAACAGTGGGTCATCATCTAACTAAGACCCACGTCAGGACACACTTGTCCTGTTTCCTGACGAACCTTACCTAACCTAACCTCATCCTTCAGCGTCTAACTTCAGCACCTTCTTCCTACATCTTGCTTATGATCAGTATTTCTCTTTCTAGTTCATCTTTCTGCTGGTAGATAAATAGCCATGAAGGTTCTCTTCTTCATTGGTGAATATAACTAAACTTTTGGTGTAGGATGATGTTGGGTTTAAACTTATTTTGAAGGACAGAGATAATATGGCAAAAATATTACAAGCTTCAACAATTATAACTAATGTATATATTTTTTTACAGCTTTGTTGGGTGTATCCATCGCTGACCAGCGTCCTCCCACAAGTTACGGACCACCTAATGGAGGTTTCGGTAATGGGTTTGGTGCCTCAAATGGAGCCCAAAGCAATGGCTACACGACTCCAGGAAGCAATGGCTTTGGAGCGTCCCCAAGTAATGGAAATGGTGCCCCTACAAACAACGGTTACGGTTTATCGTCAAGCAATGGGTTCGCAGCTCCTCCAAGCAATGGATATAGAGCTCCCCAAGTAACAGGTATGGTCCCCCAACAGGGTCTTATGGACTAAATCAGGAGCTCGTTGCTCTGCAAGAGAGCATTCCCGGAGGTGGCGTTCCTGGTAAGACTACCCAGTCTTGTCTTCTCCACCAGACACTGGCTTCTCTTGTGATGACCAGGCAGTGGCTGGTTATTACGCTGACACCGCCCCTGATGCCAGGTGCCAGGTGTTCTATATTTGCCAGGACCGTGCCCTCAGACGCCAGAAGGACTCATTCCTTTGCCCCAACGGTACCATCTTCAACCAACAGTACCTGGTGTGTGACTGGTGGTTCAACGTGGACTGTTCTCAGGCTGAGAACTTCTACTCCGTTAACGAACAAATCGGCGTCGTCCCCAGTGCTGGCTATGGTTATGGTCCTAGCACCAACGGCATTGCCAGAGGAATTGGTAATGAGAATGGTAATGGTTATACTAACGGCAATGGATCCAATGGTAATGGAAGAAACGGAAATTTCACGAATGGCAATGGCAGAAATGGAAACAATAGTTATGGATCCAATAGAAATGGAAGGAACGGATACAGCGGTAATGGTGCCAGTAGCAATGGTAGGAATGGAAGCAACGAATACGGATCCAATGGAAATGGAAGCAACGAATATGGATCCAATGGAAATGGAAGCAACGAATATGGATCCAATGGAAATGGAAGCAACGAATATGGGTCCAATGGAAATGGAAGCAACGGAAACGGTCATGAGAGTTTTGCTGATGATTATGGCAGCAATGAGAGTAGCGCAAGCATTGAATACAGTGTTCCTGCTGCTCCCTCTTCTTCATATGGAGCAAGATTTTAAAACGTTAACGAAGCGTTAACTTTGACTTTTTACTAGTATTGGAATGAATAATTATTTATCAATGAACAATTATTTATGAAACAATTGTCTGTATATAATAAAAACTCTTAGGAGTTAATAACTAATAAGGTTAATAAATAATAAGCATGAAAACAAAGAGGAACTATTGGATAGTCTACCCAGAATATATAGAGGATGGGAGAGGAGTAAAGTTTGACATTCAGAATGCCCAGTCTACAACAGTTGACCCAAAAATAAATAGCCACCCACTGGAAAAAAACACAGGAAACAAATAAATCAGCTAGTTCAGCCCCCAGCCCTAGGGCTGACCCAGACTCAGCCCCCAGCCATAGTGCAAATCCGGATTCGGCTAAAGATTCTTCCACAGCCACCACAGCCATAGCCCCTATTACAGATGTAGTAGAGGAGTCCTCTTCCGGGGAAAATGTTGGCCTCCTGAAAGCAGATGGTGGTGTCTCTGGATTGGCTATCCAAGACTGTAGTGCAGTTCTAGGATCTGTACAAATTGGGAATACATCCAGTACGAACTGTATCCAACCAAGAACAAAATGGTGCAAATTTTATGCTTGGGGCATCTGTAAGCATGGAATATCAGGAAAAACAAATGGTGCATGCAATTTTGAGCATCCAAAAAAATGCTGCGACCTCCTGTCTAAAGGAGTGTGTCTTTCTACCTCTTGCAAATTCTTCCACTCTGAGATGTGCTATTCTTCAGTCTTCAAAAAACAATGTCACAACACCAATTGCCCTGCATATCACTTAAAAGGGACCAGGAGATACACACCCCGTAAAACAAGTCATAGTAGTTACAGTAGTTACGACAACTCCCCTCCAAGTGATTTTTTAGTGGTAGGAAACAACGAAGAAAGAAAATGGAAAGAAATAACCAAAATAGTTCACCACCTTGGAGCCTTGTTGGACTGGAGGCACAGCCAGTGGCACTCCAGACTCACAACTACTGATGCCAACAACAAAATCCCCCCAACAAACATGCAACATGACCTCATTTATATTTGCTAACATACAGGGCCTTAAGCCATCCACCACCAACAAAATACCTTTCATCAGTGGACTTCTAGGGAAGTCAAATGCAATATTTACAGCCTTCACAGAGACCCACACAAAAGATTACTTTGACAATGAAATATGGATACCTGGGTACAAGCTTTTCAGATGTGACAGAAAGAACAGGCAACAAGGGGAGGCTGGCCTGTATGTCAAAGAGTCGCTCATTTGCACAGAGATACTGAACACCACAAATGATGTAGTTGAAGTTCTAACAATAAAAATCGAGAACCAAAACTTAGTCATTGTACTTGTATATAAGCCACCAGATGTAACTTCCCAACAGTTCAAGGAACAGCTAGCAAAAATTGACTACTGTCTGGAAAACCTTCCAGTTCCAGCACCAAACATCTTGCTGCTTGGTGATTCTAAGACATACAAAATGGAAGAATGTAGCAAATAATGTTGTAGCAGAAATAATCCCTGGAGGCAGCTCAGATGAAAACTCACACACACGTGAGCTGCTGAATTTCTGCAACAAACACCCTAAGTCAGCAGATAGTGGAGCCAACGAGACTGGAGAACACATTTGAAATTATTTTCACAAATAATGAGGACCTGGTAAGAAACATAACAATATCAAAAACAACTAATTCTGATCACAATCTAATCGAAGTCCAGACTTACATGCACAGGAGTCCTGATCAGCAAAATGCATATAGCTATGAGGGTACCTTCACCAAATTCAACTTCAACAACAAGAACATCAACTGGGACCAGGGAAGATATCTTAATAAATAACATGGACCCTAACCAGTGTCTTGAAAAGATCAACTTTCTGGTAGCTGAAGTATGTTCAAGGCATATTCCTCTAAGGAAAAAGAAAAGAAATAAACTGGATAGAGACGCTCCCTCTACAGGAGAAGACGAAGAATCACTGAGCTCCTCAAGAATGTTACATTATCTGAAACACGGAAGGAAGTGCTAACCAGGGAATTGGAAAATATTGAGCCTAAGTTAAAGGACTCATACAGGATACAGAAGAGACCAGAGGAACTAAAAGTGATTAGTGAAATTGAAAGAAATTCGAAATATTCCTTTTCATATGCCAAAAACAAGGCAAACACCACATCTAGTATAGGGCTCCTGCTCAGACAAGACGGATCCTACACAGATGACAACAAAGAAATGAGTGAGATACTGAAATATCAATATGACTCTGTGTTCAGCGAGCCACTTATCAGTCTAAAGATAAGACAATCCAAATATTTTTTCATGAATGAGCCTCAAAACCCTGTCAATGTATGTCAAATCTCTGACATAATCCTAACTCCACTAGACTTTGAGAAAGCCATTGACAACATGCCCTTGCACTCAGCCCCAGGTCCAGACTCGTAGAACTCTGTGTTCATTAAGAACTGCAAGAAACCCCTCTCACGGGCCCTAAGGTGAGATTCTACTGTCAATAAAAATAACTGATATAGCCCCACTCCATATTGTGGCAGCAAAGCAATAGCTAAGAACTATAGACCAATAGCTTTAACATCCCACATCATAAAAATCTTTGAAAGAGTTCTAAGAAGCAGGACTGCAAACTACTTAGACTCTCAACAATTACACAACTCCTGCCTCTCGCAACTACTGGACCACTATGACATGGTCTTGGATGAACTGGAAAACAAACAGAATGCAGATGTAGTATACACAGATTTTGCAAAAAGCCTTTGACAAGTGCGATCATGGTGTAATAGCACACAAAATGCGTGCTAAAGGGATAACTGGCAAAGTAGGCAGATGGATCTTCAATTTCTAACCAATCGAACACAAAGAGTAGTGGTAAACAGAGTTAAATCGGAAGCTGCCATAGTGAAGATCTCTGTTCCACAAGGCACAGTACTGGCCCCTATCTGTTTCTCATTCTCATATCAGACATATACAGAGATGTAAACCATAGCACTGTATCATCCTTTGCATGAGAGTGTCATCCATTGAGGACACGGCAAATCTCCAAGAATATGTAAACCAAGTTTTCCAATGGGCAACAGAGAACAATATGATGTTCAAGGAAGACAAATTCCAACTACTCCGTTATGGAAAATTGGAGGAAATAATAACTAGGACTGAGTATCACACAATAGAGAAGGACCTGGGAGTGGTAATGTCTGAGGATCTCACCTATCAGTTTCATCTGCGATGAAAATGATAGGATGGATAATGAGAACATTCAAGACAAGAGATGCCAAGCCAATGATGATCCTTTTTAAATCACTTGTTCACTCTAGGCTAGAATACTGCTGTACATTAACATCCCCATTCAAGGCAGGTGAAATTGCAGATCTAGAGAATGTACAGAGAACCTTTACTGCACATATAATTTCCATCAAACACCTTAACTACTTGGAAAGTTTGGAAGCACTTGACTTGTACTCACTAGAGCGCAGGCAAGAGAGATACATCATAATCTACACCTGGAGGATCCTGGAGGGACTGGTCCCTAATCTGCACACAGAAATCACTCAATACGAAAGCAAAAGACTTGGCAGGCTATGCAACATACCCCCAGTAAAAAGTAGAGGACGCCATAGTACACCAAGAGAAAACACAATAAGTGTCTGGGGCCCAAGACTGTTCAACAGCTTCCCACGAGCCATAAAAGGAATTACCAATAAACCCCTGGTTGTCTTCAAGAGGGAGCTGGACAGATAACTAAAGTCAGTGCCGGATCAACTGGACTGTGGTTCGTACGTTGGACTACGTGCGGCCTTCAGTAACAGCCTCGTTGATCAGGCCTTGATCCACCAGGAGGCCGCGGGGGCGTTGATCCCCGGAATACCCTTCAGGTAGATACATCCTTTGTGAAGTGAAAAATACCGCATTAGTATTACACAACGGTATATGAACCATTAGAGGTACTGTATATACACAGACATTTTTCTCCGTGTATATATGCTGACAATTTAATCCCCATTTTAGGGATTAAAGTATTCTTGTTTAGTGGTGATAAGGTTACGCGCAGTTAATGACCCTAGTCTAGACGATAGACCTTAAATCCCATGAACCAACAAATGAGAAGTATATCCTTCATTGTATATACAATGATTGTTTTAAATCATATATGAGTGATAACTCTCTCTTCGATGTTAGTGCCAATGTGGCTTGTATTCTAAACGACCCTCGGAATATTTATTAATAAAATACTTTCTTGCTATATAATTTGATTACATAGAATAAATATCTTTCAGTACGTGACTTTATATTGAATGTTTAATAAATACATCGGACTGTAACCAAGTTTTACTAAAACGTGGATATATCGAACATAAGGAAATAGCCAGTATTTGCCACAAACTGAAAGATGACACTACGTACAGCACCCAACGCCACCCAAGATTTTGGATTCATTGAGCTTCAGATGGCGCAGTCACCGCATACCCATTACAGGATGCGTATGGGTGACTACAACTCACAGGATGGCCATGGGGTGACTACCACTCACAGGATGGGTATGGGGTGACTATACCACTCACAGGATGGCCATGGGGTGACTATACCACTCACAGGATGGGTATGGGGTGACTACCACTCACAGGATGGGTAGGGGTGCATAATAATCAAACTACGACCAATACTAATTTTGCGTTCAAAATCTAAATATTTTTTAAAAGCCCTAACACGAACTTCCTTCATCAACAGCAAAAAATAAAAAAAAAACAATATCAACATATACAGGCGCTCTCAAAAATAAACTCTCGAAAGTAAGATATAGTAAAAAATTAAATGTTTAATTATATTTGCAGTATATAACTTCGTGTATACACAGGTTAAAATCTAGGTGTATAGATGACGATGGATTCCGACTTTGTTTATAATATTCGACAGGAGAAGAGTCCCGACACAGGTGGTAACCTTTTCACGACCCGACAAGTGTTAGTTCCTGAAGGCGCTATGAACCTCAGACACGTATCTAGATCTAATACACAAAAAATAAGTTCCTTGGTGTTGAAACCTTCCCCCCCCCCCTCACAAGAAAAAAAAAATCTATTCCAAACAAGTGAAAATATAAATCAAAGAAAGCATTTTATTTATATACAACAACAAGAGCCGATATGAACAACGTTACCATACATGAAAGAAGCGCTAAACCAGTGTGGGTCATTCAGCACAGATGGTGGAGAGTCGATCCTCCGTCGGCTAGTCGTGAAGTATGATAAACCATCTAGAGTAAAAACGGCACGTTATAAATGTCACAAGTGAAAGTGGCGCCTAACCTAACCTAACCTAACCAAACCTAACCTAACCTAACCTAAACTAACCTAACCTAACCTAACCTAACCTAACCAAACCTAACCTAACCTAACCTAACCTAAACTAACCTAACCTAACCTAACCTAACCTAACCAAACCTAACCTAACCTAACCTAACCTAACCTAACCTAACCTAACCAACCTAACCTAACCTAACCTAACCTAACCTAACCTAACCTAACCCAACCTAACCTAACCTAATCTAACCCAACCTAACCTAACCTAACCCAACCTAACCTAACCTAACCCAACCTAACCTAACCTAACCTAACCTAACCTAACCTAACCTAACCCAACCTAACCTAACCTAACCCAACCTAACCTAACCTAACCCAACCTAACCTAACCTAATCTAACCCAACCTAACCTAACCTAACCCAACCTAACCTAACCTAACCCAACCTAACCTAACCTAACCCAACCTAACCTAACCTAACCTAACCCAACCTAACCTAACCTAACCTAACCCAGCCTAACCTAACCTAACCTAACCTAACCTAACCTAACCCAACCTAACCTAACCTAACCTAACCTAACCTAACCTGCCCTAACCTAATCTGAACCAGTCTAACCAACATACATACCTAACTTAACCTAACATCCATTTATTTCATATATAACCATATGTAAAAAAGTACCATTGACATCTGTTCGTTGATGATACTGCTATTTGTTTTTTTTATCTGTGCTATTTTTACCTTTCCATTTTTATATACGGCCTTTTTACCCGTGTCATTTTAACCCTGCCTAACGTGTTTGAGTCTTGTGAGACAAACCTGAGCACACAAATTGATCATCTCCAACCAGATGAGGAAGCTGGACTAGCAGACAACAAACTGGCACTTGCTCATTTGAAGTTACAGGTTTTCTCATTCGTCAGCAGTAAATGAGTTGTTAAGCGAAGTTTGAAAATAACTTAAAGCGTCACAGGGTGCGAACCAAAAGCAAAGTAGCAGCTTACGTTTACTGATAGACTGCACAGGCAGCAATCTGAAGTATTGCAACGATGCCCAGCTTTGTCGAAGAATTATTATCACAGCGTGTTATTTGAAAGGAATCTGTCGCCCATGGCAAAGTTGTGTCGAAGACACGATATGGAGGAGAGAATCTGGTACTCATGGCAGCGCTGGTCATGGTGACTTGTGTGAGAGAATTGATCTCCCATTGCGGATGTATGATTTCGAACAAACGTTATGTTATAGGGAATGTCACCGATATTATCTGCAATAAATGCAACAGCCCTTCGTTAACAAGCCCTGGATGAGTATACTTGTCGTTAAGACACGTATACTCATCCAGGGCTTATTAACGAAATCTACATCTGTCTTGTGAAAATACTTAAAATCAGTGACGCCTGAGCTACTGTCAGATGGATAATTAAATTAACTGACATTTAAATGTATATAATGAATCAGTTACTGAGAATATATCAATAAAAAATGATTTTACTGAAAGTTGATGTGTAATGAAATACATCTCGTCACTTGTCTTTATCAATCATTGTAAATAAGTATTAAAATTTGATTTATAAAAATATAAATAAATTCAGCATTTAAAAACTTTTATTGCGCAATATAAATACAACTATTACATAACATTGAAAACTTATTATTCATTTATATATTTAAAAAAAACAAAGTTATCTCTTCGCTTATTGTAGAGCACTTCCCTACCGGGGAGCCGATGCCGGGTCGCCAAATTTTAAGACCCGGGCCGGGATCCATACCGGCAAATCACATAAAATAGAATAGAATAGAATATTGTAGAGTTGAAACATTGCAGCAGTCAAGCGCTAGAAGACATATGCCAAATGGGACATTTTAAAACAAATTTTTATGCATAGACAGTCGAGGGAGCAGGTGGACCATTATATCCATTGCTGGCACCATTACCAGCACCGTTCCCATTCCTTCTATTTCCATTGGATCCATAACGGTTTGCACCATTGCTATTTTTTCTGTTGCCATTACCAGTACTATATCCATTACCATTTCCATTACGGAATCCATTGGCAATACCATTGGCAATGGGACCATAACCATAACCAGCACTGGGGACGACGCCAATTTGTTCGTTGACGGAGTAGAAGTTCTCAGCCTGAGAACAGTCCACGTTGAACCACCAGTCACACACCAGGTACTGCTGGTTGAAGATGGTACCGTTGGGGCACAGGAAGGAGTCCTTCTGGCGTCTGAGGGCACGGTCCTGGCATATGTGGAACACCTGGCAGCTGGCATCAGAGGCGGTGTCAGCGTAATAACCACCCACTGCCTGGTCATCACAAGAGAAGCCAGTGTCTGGTGGAGAAGACAAGACTGGGTAGTCTTCACCGGGGACGCCACCTCCGGGGATGTTCTCCTGCAGAGCAACCAGCTCTTGATCAAGTCCATAAGAACCTGTTGGAGGACCATACCTGTTATTTGGGGGAGCTCCATATCCATTGCTTGGAGCAGCTGCGAACTCATTGCCGAAGCCATTGCTTCCTGGAGGTGTATAACCATTCCTCAGAGCTCCATTTGAAGCACCAAACCCATTGCTTCCTGAAGGTGTGTAACCATTGCTCGGGGCTCCATTTGAAGCACCAAACCCATTGCTTCCTGGAGGTGTGTAACCATTGCTCGGGGCTCCATTTGAGGCACCAAACCCATTGCTTCTTGGAGGTGTGTAACCATTGCTCGGGGCTCCATTTGAGGCACCGAATCCATTACGGAAACCACCATTTGGAGCTCCATAATTTGTGAGAGGACGTTTGTCAGCGGTGGTTAGAACTAGAAGAGCTGAAGAAGAGGTAAATATTAGATGCGACATTAATAACAGAGTATAATAAACATCATCTTTATACTAGAAGTTATACTGTATTTACCAAAGAACAGTAGAACCCTCATGATTGCCGTCTAGCAGAAACGTGAATTACAAAGAGACGAATGGATCTTAAATAAGTGTGATGCTGAAGGATGAGTTAGTGATGCTTTTATACCCAGGCTCTCGGCAAGCTCCTCCCACCCACCTTGCTCTCTTTCTCTACCTTGCACACCCATCTCCCTCTCCTTCTCACTCATGAGTGGTATGCTAGAAGGTCATTACTGACAAATTCGTTACCTTGTAGGATCTATAATATTAACGAATTGGTAATCTAAAACATTTTAATGATAAAAATAGCGTTGATTTAAAAAAATCTGAAGAATTTTTAACATAAATATTAGAAATGCATAGTTTAATTAGTATAAATTTTGCAATATCCAAGAAAATGCCAACTGATATAAGAGGCATTTTTAAATGAAGAAGTAATACATAATGTGCAATTTAAAATATAAAAAGAACTTCAGTAGTCTTCAAAGTAGTTCTCTTCCTTACTTACGATAGTTAACTAGCTAGATATAATAAGCCATAAGAAGAGGCGCTGAAAGTAGTTAGTGCCTTCATATGCGGGACTACTTTCAGAAGGACTCAACCAGAGCTACCTAAGAGATCCAGATAATGTAGCAGCAACCAGCCGGCATATATTCTTTTGAAACAAGACTTCCTCACCGAGTTACGGACCAAGAACCACAAGATCTGCTGTGTTATGGACCAACTGATACAAGACCTGCTGTTTTATGGACCAAGGAACACAAGACCTGCTGTGTTATGGACCAAGGAACACAAGACCTGCTGTGTTATGGACCAAGGAACACAAGACCTGCTGTGTTATGGACCAAGGAATACAAGACCTGCTGTGTTATGGACCAAGGAACACAAGATCTGCTGTGTTATGGACCAAGGGACACAAGACCTGCTATGTTATGGATCAAGGGACACGAGACCTGCTGTGTTGTGGAAAAAGGGACAAAAGATCTTAAGTGTTATGGATCAAGTAACACGAGACCTGCTATGTTTTGGATGAAGGGACAAGAGACCTGCTGTGTTATGGATCATGGGACACAAGACCTGCTAACATTACTACGGAACTGTGAACACGTCACCTGATTACTGTGCTCTGGAACTGTGAACACGTCACCTGATTACTGTGCTCTGGAACTGTGAACACGTCAGCTGATCACTCTGCTCGAATGACAGGTTTGTCTCCAAGATATGAAAGCCGCTTAATTAACCCTTCCCTGTTTGATCAATGTCACCTTCATAGTAGGAACGCCATGACTCTTCACGTCACCTGACTCTTCACGTCACTATGCTCTCTATATATACTCATGTACTCTGCTCAGGTCACCCGCCACCTCGATGAAAACCTGGTGACACACTCCCCCTATGGGAAGCCAGGGCCTGGTCACCACATGGAGAAGACCTGGGCCTAGATCTCCTGGCGAACGAACCTGTACCTGTATGTGCCCAGGTAGATCTGTTTGTGACTTGATAAAGCCCACTGTGTGGGCAAAACGTAGTCAATAAAGGAACACATACTACATTTGTATCTGTTTTTCCATCGTGTCAGTATTTTATATCATATTTCCTCATTCCTTTTCTAAACTTTTGTTGGTCACATGTAACAAGGCGCTGAAAAAAAACTTTATTAAGCATTTCATGACCATACATTCTAGGCACGCTAAGAATGCCGGCTTGTAGTTCATTCAGTCTTGGTTGAATATTTCTTTGTTTAACACTGTGATATGTGCTTGTTTCCATCAACTTGGAAGGGGCGCTGTCTCCAGTACTTTGTAGATTTTTGATAAAGGTTAACGCAGAGGCTTTCTTTCCTCCTTCATGACTAGACAAGATACAAGTAAATCCCAAGCCTTTTGACATGTCTGACTCTCTTACAAGCTTCTAAACCTTATCACTTTTTCTGTCAGTGTTATTAAGTCTTCGTTGATTTTTTCTTTCGTAATTTTTATCGTAATCCTTTTCTGTTATATCAGAAGATACACACACACATGGCCACATGCAGTGGCACGATCAGGCCACAAAGAGCTACAGGAAAACATTGGGGAGACACAGAGGGAAAGGCAATGGGAGGCAGAGAGGGAGAAGTCAGTGTTCATTCACGGGCTTCAGGAGAGCGAGTTAAGGAAATTGGCGAAGAGGACATGTCTGAGATAGTAAATTTTCAGAGAATAGGGGGGTACGTGAAGGGGAGAAAACGGCCGGTCAAGCTAATTTTCAAGACAGATACAGTGCAAAACAGGATCCTGGAAGAGAAATCACGGCTGAAGGAATCGTTAGCATACAAGAGGGTGTTCCTAGACAGGGACAGAACAAAAATAGAATGACAGCAGCTGAGGAAGTGGAGGCAAAAACGAAAGGAGCTAAGAAGAGAGACACGGACAGAATCAGCAGAGGTCAACCAGAGCAGGGAAGATCAACAGGAGCAAGAACACACAGACCCATCCCCAGAACCCCAAATCCAAACATGCTATTCCAACACAGACCACAATCCACACTTACAGCCCCACCCCACACTACACTGTAGAATCTCGCAGCACACTGCCAGGTCCCCCACCCCCAAAGACCCACCCCAAAACACAGTGTTGGAGAGGAAACACCAATGCAGATGGAATAACAAATAAGTGGGAGGAGTAGCATGAAAGAGTCAAAGAGGCATCACCGGATATAATAGCCCTCAATGAAACCAAGCTCACAGGAATGATAACAGATGTCATCTTTCAAGCGGGATATCAGATCCTGAGGAAAGACAGAGGGAACAGAGGGGGTGGAGGAGTGGCACTGCTGATTAAAAACCTATTGGATTTTGATGAGCTGGAGAGAGAAGACAGGAGAAACAAGAGATTATATAATAGGAATGCTTTAGTCCGGAGGTCCCAAGGTGGTAATTGCAGTGATGTATAACCCACAACAGAACAGCAGGAGGCCAAGGCAAGAGTATGATGAGAGTAATAGAGCGATGGTTGACACACTGGCCGAATTTGCCAGAAGGGCTCATGCGAGCAGGGCGAAGCTACTGATCATGGGTGACTTCAACAACAAGGAAATCGATTGTGAGAACTTAGAGCCACTTGGGGGCTAAGATGATGGAGGTGGTACTGGAAAATCTCATGTACCAACACGTAAGGGACACTACAAGAGAGAGAGGAGAGGATGAACCAGCGAGACTGGACCTAGTATTCACCTTGAGTAGCATAGATATTGAGGACATCACATATGAAAGACCTTTTGGGGCCAGTGATCATGTGGTTTTAAGCTTCGAATACATAGTAGAGCTAAATGTGGAGGGGAAAGAGGGAAAGGCCGGACGAACGAAGCCAAACTACAAGAAAGGAGACTAGGTAGGCATGAAGAACTTCCTGCATGGAGTTCAGTGGGACAGAGAGCTGGTAGGGAAGTCAGTAAACGAGATGATGGAATATATGACAAAAATATGCAAGGAAGATGAGGAGAGGTTTGCACCCAAGGGTAACAGGAATAACGAAAAAGCCAGGATGAGCACATAGTTCACCCAAAGGTGCAGGGAAGCCAAAACTAAGTGTGCTAGGGAATGGAAGTAGTATAGAAGGCAAAGGACCCAGGAAAATAAGGAGAGCAGTCGTAGAGCCAGAAATGAATATGCACAGGTGAGAAGGGAGGCCCAAAGACAATACGAGAATGATATAGCAGTGAAAGCCAAATCTGACCCAAAGCTGTTGTACAGCCACATCAGGAGGAGAACAACAGTCAAGGACCAGGTAATCAGGCTGAGGAAGGAAGGAGGGGAGGTCACAAGAAATGACCACGATGTGTGTGAGGAGCTCAACATGAGATTCAAACAAGTGTTCACAAAGGAGATAGAAGGGCCTCCAGAAAGGCGGAGAGGTGGGGTACACCATCAAGTGTTGGACACAATACATACAACTGAGGAGGAAGTAAAGAGGCTGCTAAGCGAGCTAGATACCTTAAAGGCAATGGGGCCGGATAACATTTATCCATGGGTCCTGAGAGAGGGAGCAGAGGCGCTATGTGTACCACTAACAACAATCTTCAACACATCTATCGAAACAGGGCGACTACC
>WNWK01000117.1:0-50000 GCA_009830355.1 Cherax destructor | reverse complement strand
TAGATGTTGAAGTAGCAGAAAGACCATAATGCACTCAAGGTCATGTCATTATATATCTTACAAAATCAAATAAAAACAGCATTATTCAAAGAATTTTTGAATGATAATCCAATTAAATGATACACTATATAACAATTAATAATGAAAATGTATTTTCACGTCTCAGTTACAAAACAATTACTAAGCCTTTGGCAAGGTGAGTATAGTACTGCATACTTTGTTCCAAGGTTCATGGGTTCGAGTCTCCTCCAGCTTGAGATAAATGTCTCTAAATATTTCATTTGTTCTGTGAAGTCTAAACATTCTAATATCTTTCGTTGGTCGATGCATATCGGAGATAAGATGAAAAAGTTATTACCTGCCTAGTGCTGACTGCTTTGAATCCAACGCCTAGCTTGGCTGGGCGCAAAAATATTGTTCAGTCTGGCAAAGTGTGCATAAAACTGCTTATTTTGTCCCAAAGCTCGTAGGTGCGACTCTCCTCCGGCCTGAGAAAACACAGATGTGGTCCTGCCAGCTGTTCGAGAACAGTTCCAAAGTCATCTCTATCTTGGTTAGCTTGCTACAGGTGTGCAGGCCACAAGGCCACACCTGTGTTCGTAATACTATTCAAACCACATTTATAAATAGGTGTGTATACAAAAGTTACGGAAGGGGGACAGGTAAGCCAGCGGAAGGCCTCTGTCAGATGACTAAAAGGTCCAAGTGGCGGGTCATCATCTGAGTGAGGTCCGCGGCAGGAAACACTTGGTCCACAATTCTTACTAGCCTAGTCTCATGTACATTGCCACAGCTACAAAATACATACTGATAATTTCAATGTTGTTTTTGTATCTAAAAATTCCGTAAAGTGACGAACTGTGGATTCTAACCTCATTGCATCAGTTACTAACGTCATTTTGTCTGAAAGGAAATTCAATTTCTGCATGATACTACACGCCCAAGTCGTCAATGGAGATGTTTCGTCAGATCTGTTGGAGGTGAGATCATGCTGAGCCGTGACCACTCTACTCTCTACCCTGATCACTGCAGTTGATACACTTGTCGTGACTGATACGCCAGTCGGTCAAGAGCTGAACTGCATTGTAGCTCAGCTACTTGGCATCTTGCTTGAACAGTGGGTAAGATTCTGATATACGAGGGATATACTTCTCTAGGACTGTGCACCTGATGAAACACCTCAGTTCACATGAATATATATATATATATATATATATATATATATATATATATATATATATATATATATATATATATGTAGTATATATATTGTGGTCTTGATGATATATTCTAACGCCTCCCTATCGGTAGGCAACTAATATTAGCCAATAAATAGTTACATTATCTGCAGTGAGATTTAATTCACACTGGGAGGTATACATTACATATATGATGATACATATGGTGGGTAATATTGATTCTCCAGCAACAGCTCACGTTTTTCATTCGTATCATTCTTATTTAGTTTCTGTGGAAAATTTTGATAAATTTCCTGTAATTTGTGCGTAAGAACTGCTGAAGATATAAAAGTATTTATATAACGTAGTGTTGTTGTGACTTTTAAAAGATGTTAAGCCACAGAGGAACCAACATTCCCTATAAAAAAAAAATTTTATGATAATCATTTGGGTAAGTAAAACGTAATTCTTATAATGTTGAAAAAAAAATAATATTCGAATAATGACAATGTATTACGCACCTGTAAGTGTTACTGAATTAAATGAGAAGATGTATTGTGTACGAAAACATTTTGGGAGAGGAAGCCGGGTAATGGCGTAATGTGTATGTTGGTATAATCAGTGTTGTAATTAATCGGATATAAATTTGGTACTATGAAATAAGTAAATGTGGAGCGTATTTGGAATAATACAGGTGTATAGTGCAGTCGTCAGATTAATGCTGAGAGTGGAAAATAAGACACGGTGTTAACGGGATGGGGAATTGACCACCTCATGGATGATAATAGTCAGTTTTCGCCTCCCAGTGTGATTTCTCACACAACAGGTATTAGTTGCCTACCTATAGGAAAACGTTAGGATGTAAAGCCCTGAGAATACATGGGTAAGTGTCTTTAATTTTTATGTACACTCACTTATAATAATTGTATTAATTATATGTAATATGACAATGGTGTGTATAATCAATTAAACCAGTGGACCAACAAATTACTTAAGATTGCTAATACAATCAATTTTTCTTTATATATATACATTCCACAACCAAATTTAATACAGCCAGTGTAACTGCCTTCAAATATTTTATTGAATAATTTCAAGAACTATATTTTCAAATAATTAATAATAATAATATTTTTATTTCATTGCAAGATTACATCGAGATTTTGTAATTACAACTATGAATTGCAGTGCAAAGAGCCACTATCATGCCATGGCATTATGGGCAGACTAAATCTAATTGCTTATAGACTATTTAATACTAGAGAAATTAATTAAGTTTGTTATAGTTAAACATTAGTTTATATTTATAGCAGTTAATAAGTTTACTCAAATTACAATCTGAGGATATTAGATTGTGACAAGGTGAAAGTATTTTGTAGGTTGGTTATATCTATAGTAAATATTGAAATTAAATTATGGGAAAATAACACTGAGCGTTGTTGAAAGTACAACTATAGCATTAAGTGTAATCTGTTTTAGATGTGTCAGAGTTCTCCCCAGTTATGTGTGTGAAATGTTAATTCATCCTCATAATTTTTCAGTTTCACTGTGTATATGAACCCTTCCAGATACACGTTAAATTCACTTATTATATAGGACACTATATTTGACGATACTATTTCTACTGGTTTAGATGAAATGAGATTAATTCTCCCTAAATTCCAGGTCCGATCTGTATTACTCAGCTATTTTCGTTGCTCTCCTCAAAGTTTTTTTCTACCAATATATTTTTTCAATTAATAATATTCCAGGTGTGTACTACATTTTCATTATTGAAATAATTATTTCCTCTAAATTACAACATTTTCACTTTACTTTTCAACTCTACAGAATATAAGGAAATAATAGAGAGCGTATAAATCTGTAGGGGAAGGAAGGCGGGGTAGGGGTCGTCCTAGAAAAGGTTGGAGGGAAGGGGTAAAGAAGGTATTGTGGGCGAGGGGCTTGGACTTCCAGCAAGCATGTGTGAGCGTGTTAGATAGGAATGAATGGAGACGAATGGTATTTGGGACATGACGATCTGTTGGAGTGTGAGCAGGGTAACATTTTGTGAAGGGATTCAGGGAAACCAGTTAATTGATTTAGTTGGACTTGAGTCCTGGAAATGGGAAGTACAATGCCTGCACTTTAAAGGAGGGGTCTGAGATAGTGACAGCTGGGAGGGACTATTCTCAGCTGTCGTATCTTAGCGCCTCTGCAAAGACAGTGATTATGTATGAGTGTGGTGAAAGTGTTGAATGATGATGAAAGTATTTTCTTTTTGGGGATTTTCTTTCTTTTTGGGTCACCCTGCCTTGGTGGGAGACGGCCGAATTGTTGAAAAAAAAAAATTAGTTCTCATGTCACAAAACATCTTTTAGTCACTGAATATACACATTTCAGATAAACATTATTATCCCCATCAATTCTTACACAAACCCCAGGAAAATTATCAAAATTTTCCACAATGGGGTTTAAAATGCATATCGACTACACGAGGGTCATTGAGGCTGCATGTCACCTGTTTACCACTAGTGAAGTATACTTTAATTACTGAAATAGGGATTACAATCAACTCTCATACTCTTCTCGGTGTATATATCCCGTGCAGGTACTGGCTGGCAAGTTATGCTGTTATATACGTCAGGAGACAGAACAAGTGTCTCCTGACATTGGTCTGAATCATTTAGCTGACCCGTTATTAGGCAAGTAATGGTTATATGCTTGTACTGTGTTAAGTCTTTCAAAGTACTTCTTAAAATTGACTGCGATCATATCCAAAGATTCTACTGATAATACATTTAAAGAGTATTATACTGAAAATGATGTATCTAATATTCAATTATACCTGAGTTTGTGCTATTACAAATTATTAGTTATTATTCTATAGTCATTATGGCAGAAATATATTTAGACAACAGTCAAAAATATTTTGATGACTTGAGTATATATAAAGAAAAATACCTCAGAGTTTATATACCTTGTAACGAAATTCTAAAATGACATTTTTCATTTATTATACAGTAAAATAGCATTTAATAAAGGAGGTATTTCAAAATCAATAATTTCATTATTCAAAAATATTTATTATATAATATTCAGACAATTGTTCCATAAGCAGTGAAAAATAATTATTCCTGTAAATATTTACAATAGGAGAAAATTAATTAACTCTTCGTTCATAATTAAGCCGAATCATTGTGCCAGAGACAGTCGAGCGGCAAAAACTTAAAAGACATTCTAAAACTGAATTCCATAGGACGTGGAGGGAGCAGTTGGAGCGCTGTATCCATTTCTGACTCCATTCCCATTCCTACCATTGCCGTTCCTACCATTTCCATTGAGTCCATAACGATTTGCACCATTTAAATTTCTTCGCTTGCCATTGCCATTGGACCTATTACCATTATTATATCTGTTGATATTTCCATTAGTGATTCCATTAGCGATGCCATTGGCAATGGGGCCATAACCATAGCCAGCACTGGGGACGACGCCGATTTGTTCGTTGACGGAGTAGAAGTTCTCAGCCTGAGAACAGTCCACGTTGAACCACCAGTCACACACCAGGTACTGCTGGTTGAAGATGGTACCGTTGGGGCACAGGAAGGAGTCCTTCTGGCGTCTGAGGGCACGGTCCTGGCAAATGTGGAACACCTGGCAGCTGGCATCAGGGGCGGTGTCAGCGTAATAACCAGCCACTGCCTGGTCATCACAAGAGAAGCCAGTGTCTGGTGGAGAAGACAAGACTGGGTAGTCTTCACCGGGGACGCCACCTCCGGGGATGTTCTCCTGCAGAGCAACCAGCTCCTGATCAAGTCCATAAGTACCTGTTGGGGGACCATACCTGTTACTTGGGGGAGCTCCATATCCATTGCTTGGAGCAGCTGCGAACCCAATGCCGAAGCCATTGCTTCGTGGGGATGTATAACCATTCCTCAGGGCTCCATTTGAAGCACCAAACCCATTGCTTCCTGAAGGTGTGTAACCATTGCTCGTGGCTCCATTTGAAGCACCATACCCATTGCTTCCTGGAGGTGTGTAACCATTGATCGGGGCTCCATTTGAGGCACCAAACCCATTGCTTTCTGGAGGTGTGTAACCATTGTTCGTGGCTCCATTTGAAGCACCATCCCCATTGCTTCCTGGAGGTGTGTAACCATTGCTCGGGGCTCCATTTGAGGCACCAAACCCATTGCTTCCTGGAGGTGTGTAACCATTGCTCGGGGCTCCATTTGATGCACCAAACCCATTGCTTCCTGGAGGTGTGTAACCATTGCTCGGGGCTCCATTTGAGGCACCAAACCCATTACGGAAACCTCCATTTGGAGCTCCATAATTTGTGTTAGGACGTTTGTCAGAGGTGGTTAGAACCAGAAGAGCTGAAGAAGAGGTAAATATTAGATGCGACATTAATAACAGAGTATAATAAACAACTTCTCATTCTTATTTACATCAATGACCTACCAAATGCATCTCAACTACTCAAACCCATATTATTTGCAGATGACACTACTTACGTCTTCCTCTACCTGGATGACGACTAACAAGCTTACTCTTAATATTGACAAAACCTATTTCATTCAGTTTGGAAACAGAGCTACAAATGTTCCACTTAACGTAATGATAAACAGATCACCTGTCACAAGACTCACAGAAGGAAACTTCTTAGGAATTCACCTTGACATTAGCCTCAAATTTCAGACACATTTACAAAAAAAAATCCAAGAAAATCTCTAAGACCGTAGGCATACTATCAAAGATACAGTACTATGTTCCAAAACCAGCTCTTATTGCCCTGTATCACTTACTCATTTACCCCTATCTCACCTATGGAATTTGTGCATGGGGCTCAACAACAATATATCTCAGATCACTAATAACCCAGCAAAAGGCTGCAGTCAGAATGATAAATTCCCACTCCAGACAACATACTCCACCAGTATTCAAAAGTCTCAACTTACTCTCCATAAAGTACATCCAGAAATATTATTGTGCCTACTTCATACATAGAACACTACACTCAAATATAAACCCTCCGCTCAAACTTCTCCTGACCAACCTTAACAGGACACATGACCATAACACAAAACACAGATCATTCTTTGATGTTCCCCGTGTCCATCTCACACTATGTAAAAACTCTATTCACATAAAGGGCCCAAAAATTTGGAATTCATTACCAGTGAATACCAAAGGAACCCTGTCTGTACATCAATTCAAGACTCTTCTTAAAAACCACCTACTCACCCAAAACTTTACCTACAAAGCTACCAAATCACTCTCCACCGCCTCAAATTATGATTGCTCACTGTTACTCCCCTAGTCTCAGAACCCCAAAAGTAAATTCTCAAAGTACAATAAATTCTCAAATTTATTGAATAGCATATATTTAATAGATGTATAACCAATTGTATAATTAATGCAACCTAATCAAATTATGTTTTGTACGTCTAGTGTTAAGTAATCAGTAATGTATTAAGTTTAGACTGCCCATAATGCCAAGGCATGATAGTGGCTATCTTTGCACTACAAATCATTGTAAACCCTCAATGTAAACTACCAATGTAAATATACTTCCTACAATATGTCAACCACACTGTAAGAAATAAAAATTGATTGAATGATTGATTGATCATCTTTATACTAGAAGTTAGACTGTATTTACCAAAGAACAGTAGAACCCTCATGATTGCCGTCTAGCAGAAACGTGAATTACAAAGAGACGAATGGATCTTAAATAAGTGTGATGCTGAAGGATGAGTTAGTGTTGCTTTTATACCCAGGCTCTCGGCAAGCTCCTCCCACCCACCTTGCTCTCTTTCTCTACCTTGCACACCCATCTCCCTCTCCCTCATGATGGTATGCTAGAAGGTCATTACTGACAAATTCGTTACCTCGTAGGATCTATATTATTAACGAGTTGATAATCTAAAACATTTTAATGATAATAATAGCGTTGATTAAAAAAAAATGCTGAAGAATTTTTAACATAAATATTAGAAATGCATAGTTTAATTAGTATATATTTTGCAAAATCCAAGAAAATGCCAACTGATGGAAGAGGCATTTTTAAATGAAGAAGTAATACATAATGTGCATTTAAAATATTAAAAGAACTTCAGTAGTCTTGAAAGTAGTTCTCTTCCTCACTTACGATAGTTAACTAGCTAGATATAATAAGCCATAAGAAGAGGCGCTGAAAGTAGTTTTAGTGCCTTCGTCTGCGGGACTACTTTCAGAAGGACTCAACCAGAGCTCCCCAAGAGATCCAGATAATGTAGCAGCAACCAGCCGGCACATATTCTTTTGAAACAAGACTTCCTCACCGAGTTACGGACCAAGAACCACAAGATCTGCTGTGTTATGGACCAAGGAACACAAGACCTGACGTGTTATGGACCAACTGATACAAGACCTGCTGTGTGATGGACCAAAGAACACAAACCTGCTGTGTTATGGACCAACTGATACAAGACCTGCTGTGTTATGGACCAAGGAACACAAGACCTGCTGTGTTATGGACCAAGGAACACAAGACCTGCTATGTTATGGACCAAAGGACACAAGACCTGCTATATTATGGATCAAGGGACACGAGACCTGCTGTGTTATGGAAAAAGGGACACAAGCCCTGCTAACATTACTACGGAACTGTGAACACGTCACCTGATTACTGTGCTCTGGAACTGTGAACACGTCACCTGATTACTGTGCTCTGGAACTGTGAACACGTCAGCTGATCACTCTGCTCTGGAACTGTGAACACAAAACTGTGCACCCGTGAAGAAGATCGAATGACAGGTTTGTCTCCAAGATATGAAAGCCGCTTAATTAACCCTTCCCTGTTTGATCAATGTCACTTTTATAGTAGGAACGCCATGACTCTTCACGTCACTATGCTCTCTATATATACTCATGTACTCTGCTCAGGTCACCCGCCGCCTCGATGAAAACCTGGTGACACTCCCCCTATGGGAAGCCAGGGCCTGGTCACCACATGGAGAAGACCTGGGCCTAGATGTCCTGGCGAACCAACCTGTACCTGTATGTGCCCAGGTAGATCTGTTTGTGACTTGAGAAAGCCCACTGTGTGGGCAAAACGTAGTCAATAAAGGAACACATTATACTACATTTGTGTGTGTTTTTCCTGGGAATAAATGATCTCAGATGAAGTGATGTTCTGGAGAAGGTTACAGTCAGAGTGAAGTTGCTGCTGGCTGCCCGTCTTGTTGTGTAGAAGCTCACTTCTCGCTGTACTCGGAGTGGAGCCAAGTGTGGTACTTTGACAATGATGGCCTTGTACATGACAGTGAGGCCGCCCACATCTCTCCGGTGTTGAAGGCTCTGTTGAAATGACAGATCTATCTAGGCTGGGTCCAGGCGAGAGATGAGTCGTCTTGCTCTGTTCTCTACTCTGTCAAGCAGTCGTAGATGAGAATGGGGGGGGGGCTGGCAACTCAGGAAAGTGGAACATACTCAAGGTGTGAGCGTACTTGTGCCTCGTACAGAATCTTCCAACCTCTTCTGTCCAGCGAATTTGAGATACGTCGAAGTGCTGTAAGCTTCCTGGCCGCCTTGTTTGCAAGATTTACGACGTGGTTCTTCATGGTGAGTTTGGCGTCAAATTTCACCCCAAAGATATCAACTTCGTCCCCGGGTACCAACACTCTCCCATTCATACTTACTACTGCTACAGCATTACCATCTTGGTGCCTAGAGACCATCATCATTTGTGTTTTCTCAGGAGCAAATGTTATATGCCATCGGTTTCCCCAGGCTGATATAGCTCTTAGCTGGTGATTGATGTAGCTTAGAGCAGCTGGCATTTCCTCTCTTGGATAAGTAAATGTCAGAGTACATTCGTCTGCATATGCATGGTATTATGGGATGAGATGAAGATCATTGAAGTAGAAATTCCACAACAATGACCTAAGCACACTTCCCTGTGGAACACTTGCCAAAATAGGATGTCTTGCTGATTCTGTGCCATTGAGAACTACACTGAGAGATCTATGTTGAAGGTAATCACTAAGGAGACATAGTGCAGAGCATGCAATTCCCAGTGCTTGCAGTTTTGCCAAGAGGCCCTGGTGCCATACTCGATCGAAAGCACCAGTAATGTGGAGAGGTTTAACAACAGATCAGCAATATGGCTTCAGGAGTAACCTTTCCTGAAGCCATATGGACTGTCACAAAGTAGTGAGTGGTAGTCAAAAAACTGTCATTTGACTTGAGATTATTATCTCAAGGATCTTGCCAGTGAGTGACAGGCGTGACACTTCTCTTTAGTTGCTGATTTCTGCTCTGCTCCTATTTATGTGAACAGGGACTACATTTGCCTCTTTCCACAGAGAAGGTCATTTACACTGTACTAGGCAGTGCTGAACGATGCGAGTTAGAGGTGCTGCTAGCTGGTCTGCACATCTACTCAGCAATCTTGGGCTCAACTTGCCTGGGCCCACAACCTTTTCTTGGTCCAGCAATTTAAGAAGATGATGCACCTGCTCTTGCCTTATTGTCACCACTGACAGCTTTGACAGAGTTCTTGTAGCTAGCCAAGGAGGGTCCCTTGCTAGATCAGGAACTTGCATTTTGGCAGCAAAGTGTTCGGCAAAGAGGTTAGCTTTCTCCTGACTGCTAGCAGAGGTGATCCCATCCTGTCGATTTAGAGGTGGAATAAGTTCATCAGGCAGATAACCTTGTCTGTCTTCGACCAAGAACCACCAGGTTTTGGAGCCCACTCTACCTGATGCTAGCTTTCTTTTTGTGTCCGCCTCCATTTAGAGATAGCCCACTTTCGAACTTCACCCATATGCCAACAGGCTTGCCTGTACAAGTTCCTGTTATAGGTAGTGTGATGTCTTATACCTTCGCCAAGCCTTATACTTAGCAGTAGCAGCCTCTCTACAACGAAAGCCGAACCAAGGTTTATATGTAGGCTTCGTCACATACTGCCGGTGAAGGACGTGTTCTTGTTGTTCACGTTATTAAATACAAAAAATCCTTACTGATTTCACAGTAAACGAATGTTTTGAAAAGGATGCAAGGAAAATGTATGGAATCAGCAGTCAGCAATGTTTATTATGCATAAATAGATTAACATTACGTAAGCAGTGAAAAATAGTCATTCGTGGCTATCAATAAACTGAAGAGAGAACGAGGGTCTCGAACCGCGGTCCGTGAATTGACAGTCCAACGCTCCACCGTCTAGGCTAACCCGGGATTCTAATAGGAAGGATCCGGAACTAATGTTTATTATATTATATTCCGTCAGAGGCACCAACAGTAAACCCAACTGAACTCATTCCCTCAGCCCAGGAGGTTTAACAGTAGATCTACGAGCCCCTAGTCCACCCTTCTGTTTATACATTGACACTTGTTTGTTACAATTTAATTTGCGTCCATTCGTATAAATATTTACAAAAGAATGAAGTTATCTCTTCATTCATTATTGAGTCGAATCAGAGAAAGTCAAGTGCCAGAAAGCAAAATTTAATTATAACATTTTAAAACTGAGTTCCATAAGAAGTAGATGGCGCAGCTGGAGCACTATATCCGTTGCTGACTCCATTCCCATTCCTACCAATCCCATTAGCACCATTGCCGTTCCTACCATTTCCGTTGGATCCATAACGATTTGCTCCATATCCATTTCTTCGGTTGCCATTGCCATTTGACCTGTTACCATTAGTATAACCATTACCAATTCCATTAGCAATACTGCTAGCAATGGGACCATAACCATAACCAGCACTGGGGACGACGCCGATTTGTTCGTTGACGGAGTAGAAGTTCTCAGCCTGAGAACAGTCCACGTTGAACCACCAGTCACACACCAGGTACTGCTGGTTGAAGATGGTACCGTTGGGGCACAGGAAGGAGTCCTTCTGGCGCCTGAGGGCACGGTCCTGGCAAATGTGGAACACCTGGCAGCTGGCATCAGGGGCGGTGTCAGCGTAATAACCAGCCACTGCCTGGTCATCACAAGAGAATCCAGTGTCTGGTGGAGAAGACAAGACTGGATAGTCTTCACCGGGGACGCCACCTCCGGGAATGTTTTCCTGCAGAGCAACCAGCTCCGGATCTAGTCCATAAGAACCTGTTGGGGGACCATACCTGTTACTTGGGGGCGCTCCATATCCATTGCTTGGAGCACCTGCGAACCCATTGCCTGAAGAGGCTCCAAATCCGTTGCCAAAGGGAGCACCATATCCATTACTTGGAGAACCTCCGAAGCCATTGCTTCCTGGAGGTGTATAACCATTATTCGGGGCTCCATTTGAGGCACCAAGCCCATTACCGAAATCTCCATTTGGGGCTCCATAACTTGTAGGAGGACGTTGGTCAGCGGTGGTTACTCCCAGCAGAACTAGAATATTAATATAATCAAACTAAATGCTAAACCCGAAAGGGGTCATGCAGCATGAATAGCTGAGCTACAGAAGAGATAAATCTTAAACACAACAGTTTGAGATGGTAATATTCTTGTAAAGTATCAAATTATCATCATCCATTAATAACAGAATATATCAAACATCGTCTTTATGCTGAAAGTCAGGATGTATTTACCAATGAACAGGAGAACCTTCATGGTTGCCGTCCAGCAAAACAGTTGAATTACAAAGATAAGTAATAAGGATCTTCAGTCAGCAAGAGACAGGAGGTGCTGAAGTATGATGCTGGAGGATGAGTTTGTGTTGCTTTTATACCCAGGCTCTCAGCAAGCTCCTCCTACCCACCTTGCTCTCTTTCACTACCTGGCCCACCCATCTCCCTCTCACTCTTGCTCACGATCTGTCTTGTGGAAGGTCACTACAGTGGATATTACTGTGTGCATTACCTCGCAGGCTTTAAACCTAAAGACATTTTCTAAGTACTTCATTAAAAAAACAAAATTGTGTGTGAATTTAAAAAAAATAGATGTTGAAGTTGAAGTAGCAGAAAAAACATAATGCACTCAAGGTCATGTCATTATATCTTACAAAAAAAAATCAAATAAAAACAGCATTATTCAACGAATTTTTGAATGATAATTCAATTAAATGATACACTATATAACAATTAATAATGAAAATGTGTTTTCACGTTTCAGTTACAAAACAATTACTAAGCCTGGTAAGGTGAGTATAGTACTGCATACTTTGTCAGTGACTCTTGGCCCATGGGGCAAGAGTGCATCTAGGTTCCTTAAGGAGCTAGGCAAAAGACTCATCAGGGTAACTAGGGATCCCAGGGCAGCTATTTTTCTACTCCAGCAACTCAGTACTGTGGTTCAGAGGAGTAATGCCTGCTGTATCCTGAGGAGCTGGATGAGATTTTTTTTTAAATGTATTTCTCAAACCTCATGTACTGTATATGCCATATTTATACCAGCAATAGATCTTTTAAGTCTTTTGAACCATATGTAATAAAATATAGCTATTGGAAAAAAAAAAAAGATGGGGAAGTGGAACACTCAAATGGCTTCAGGTATATTTTATTACATAATAATATGGTACAGAAGATTTAAGAAATACATTGTCTGTATAAAGATGGCATATACAGTACATGAGGTGTGAGACATACATGTCTAGTACATATTGTTACATGTTTGTCACTGATTATAATGAGAAAATCTCAACCAGCTCCTCAGAGCTGGGGCGTGTGCCCAAAATATAGCAGGCATTACCCCTCTGAACAGCAGCGCTGAGTCGCTGGAACAGAAAACTAGCTGCCCTGGGATCCCTAGTTACCCTGATGAGTCTTTTGCCTAGCTCCTTAAGGAACTTAAGATGCACTCTTTTCCCATGAGCCAAGGGTCTCCGAGCCTATGGGAACAAACATATAATGATGGGCAAGTTCTCCATATTTTCTAGACTTTTGGGACTCCCTAAAGGTGGCAGCTGCCCCTCCTTCCTCCCTGGTGTATTGGAGTTAGGTATCAGCCACGGTAGATGCACATGTGTAGTCCCACCACCTGCTTGCAGTCTGTCCAGGCTTGAAGGGTGATACCATCTGGACGCTTCTGGCTGCCATCAGATCTGCATAGTTGGGGTGGCTCCATTACTGCTGGGCATCCAGCTGTTGTAAGGCTCCTCTTGATAATGTTATTAACCTCCTCATGTCTTGCAATCTTTCCCTTGGATTTACGGCACACAAGACCATGGTACCCGAATCGGTCTGCTGCTTCACTGTCACAAATACACCTGTGTTCGGCGAGAATAGGGGCGGCAAGTCGAAGGGCAACACCAATGTGGATGGTCTGTGGGTCGAGGCGTGTGCCAAGGCTGGAGTTGGGAACAGCCAACAGAAAGTCCTCTGCATGAGGAGCTCTCACTGCCGGGAGGCAGGCTCTATCCTTCCCTGGCACACTCTGAAGCATTGTTGAGGCTATATTCTCCACTATTGGGCCATTCCAGTGCGACTGTTTGTAGTTGTTGGGGGGGAGCAGGTCTAGTTTCAGAGCCTGTTAGATTATCCCAGATCCTGGCTCCGTCAATGAACTTTTGGTCCTGGACTCCAATCTTGTCCCGAAGATGTTCAGGGAGAATCGCTGCTACAAGCCCTCTGGATGCAACACATGAGGATAGAGAAGCAGGTAGAGCAATCTGTGATGACTTGCGGACACCAATGCCTCCTAGTCTGACTGGAAGTGTAGCCTGGTTCCACTGCCCGTCTTCTAGAGTAAGATTAAGTATTTTCGTAAAAATCCGCCTCAGGATACTGTCATATTCGTGCAGTATAGGGTTATTATATGAAGGAGCACATCTTAGGAAATATGTCAACCTGGGCAGACTCAAGCATTTTGTGAGAAGGTACAAGGCATCATGGGTGTCAAGATTGCCTATTCGTTGTTCCATTCTCCTCAGCTCTTCCAGTTTCTTCCTGAGAATTGAGTCAATGGCATCGCTTCCCAGAGGTGCTCCAAGCAAGACGCTATTTGTGGGGGCAATGACTGATGCTCATGGTAGTTTTGATCTCACTGCATTTATCACTTGTTGACTGACTGAGATGATTTCACATTTGGATGGATTCAGGATGAGACCCATTTCCTGTCCCCGTGTCATCACCTGTGTAAGATCATCTAGAAGGGACGCCTTTGTACCTGCTAGTGTGCCATCATCCAACTGGTCAGTCTGGCTGTGATTTCCCTAACCGCTATACAGAAAAGAAATAGTGCAAGATGATCCCCTTGCTGGACACCCTCTAAATGATGTGATTACACGCTCTCCAAACTGTGGGACTCATAGCCTCGGAGAAGTGGATAAAAAAGGCTTCGAGGGAAAAATGCCTTGCCGAATAGGTAAAACTTGCAATTTTGGCTTAAATAGCAACGCTCTTCTTCCCGAATAAGGCAAGCGAAAATTTGTACATGCAATAATTTCGCAAAAATCATTCTGAACCTAACGAAAAAAATATATATTTCATTGTTTGTTTATTATTAAATTATTGTAAACTTATCTAAAATATATTTAGTTGGATTAGGCTAAATTTAAATTGCGCTTGTTATAATAAGGTTAGGTAAGTTTTCTAAGGTTCTTTTGGTACAAAATTATTAATTTTTACTTAAACATAAATGAAAAAATATATATATTTAAACGTATAAGAGAAAGTTTTAGAAAGGACTTAATTTTAAATGAGTTCTTGTTAACTGACCAGTTTTACCTATTCGAACGATATATATATATATATATATATATATATATATATATATATATATATATATATATATATATATATATATATATATATATATATATATATATATATAGGTAGGAGAAGAGGTGGAGTATATTGAGGGAGGTACACTGGACTACTAGGCTATCTTCCTTGATCTTAGATGAGGCACCTCACATTCTCTGGTGCATACATTTATGTACTCCTGTAAGTACATAGACTTCCCTCATTACTGTATCGGTTGTAGAGGATTTCTGTTAGATATCGATATATACAGCTCACTGGTGGAGGCAAGTAATAATATTACAGCTTCAAGGCGAGTCCTCAACTTCCCGTCCTACAAATGAATTCTGGAGTTGCTTCTGACACAGGATCTTACCTTTTGTATTTGTCTTCTAAGAGTTTATTTAAACATTGACTAGTGTTTATTTTCTTCAAAATTTCCAGTTATTTTTTTTATAACCTTTTTTTGATGAGGGAGTTATGGAGACTAATAACCAGAAGCAAAAAATTGTAAATCCTCCACGCTACCGACTCGGCTATGATGGCTTCATTAAAGAGATCTCAGACCCTCAACAAATTGCATGTAGTAATGATACCAGAGGTCACCAAGTGTCAATTTAGACTGCTAGTCTTTACAGAAGCCTGCTACCAATACCTGTTTGAATAAGTTATTCTAGGCACGAATATGTTATGCTACAGTTGGTCTGCCTATTCTAGGTTAGGCTTGGCTGAGATCGGCTCACCTTAGCTCAGCTCAAAACGTTGTCTAAATGAAATTTCCGACTGCTGCTGCTTTTGCCTTTATCAGTAACTGTCATTTTCTTGTGTTATGTCAACAATGCTCATGGGATGGACCGTGTCGTCCTTAAGTTTATGGCAAGTACTGGCTAATTCATTGCCTTTTGTCAAATATATATAAGTGTTTGCTAAACTTGACTACTATCACATGCAAAGATTTAACTGATAATCAATATATCTAATGAGAAGAGGAAGAAGGCATACGGAAAACTACGAATATTTTTTTAATAAGTTTACACATAAATATCCTTTATTAATATATACATATATTACTTTGTTATATTTAAGATAAAGCCATAACACTACGTCATTTACCTAGACACTAAAATCAAAGACATTTTGGCACTTGAAGTTAATATTAAAAAAAATATGCAAAGTTGGTGGTTCATACAATGTTTTTACATAGTAATCAAATATTTCTCATAAATACACAGTCATTTAGCATTTAAAAAGGGATGCTTGTAAAAAAATCTATGAATTCAACTTACAAGAATTTTTATTATGTAATATATAGACAAGCTTTACATATGTTCTGAAAAATAATTATCTATATAAATATTTACAGAAGAACGAAATTAACTCTTCGTTCATGGTTGAGTCGACTCATTGTGGCAGAAACCAAAAAGCTAAGTATGGTATTTTAAAACTGAGTTTCATAGGCAGTGGAGGGAGCAGCTGGAGCACTATACCCATTGCTGACTTTATTCCCATTCCTACCATAACCATTGGCACCATTGTCATTCCTACCATTTCCATTGGAGCCATAACGACTTGCTCCATTGCCATTCCTACCATTTCCATTGGAGCCATAACGACTTGCTCCATTCCCATTTCTTCTCTTACCATTGCCATTGGACTTATTACCATTATTATACCTGTTACCATTTCCATTACCATTTCCATTAAAAATACTGTTAGCAATGGGACCATAACCATAACCAGCACTGGGGACGACGCCGATTTGTTCGTTGACGGAGTAGAAGTTCTCAGCCTGAGAACAGTCCACGTTGAACCACCAGTCACACACCAGGTACTGCTGGTTGAAGATGGTACCGTTGGGGCACAGGAACGAGTCCTTCTGGCGTCTGAGGGCACGGTCCTGGCAAATGTGGAACACCTGGCAGCTAGCATCAGGGGCGTTATCAGCGTAATAACCAGCCACTGCCTGGTCATCACAAGAGAAGCCAGTGTCTGGTGGAGAAGACAAGACTGGGTAGTCTTCACCGGGGACGCCACCTCCGGGGATGTTCTCCTGCAGAGCAACCAGCTCCGGATCTGGTCCATAAGAACCTGTTGGAGGTCCATACCTGTTACTTGGGGAGCTCCATATCCATTGCTTGGAGCACCTGCGAACCCATTGCCTGAGAAGGGTCCGAATCCATTACCAAAGGGTGCCCCATTTCCATTACTTGGAAAAGCTCCGAAGCCATTACTTCCTGGAGCTGTGTAACCATTACTTGGGGATCCATTTGAGGCACCAAAACCATTACCAAAACCCCCATTTGGAGCTCCATAACTTGAGGGAGGACGTTGGTCAGCGGTGGTTACACCCAACAGAGCTGTAGAAGAGGTAAATCTTAGTTGAAACGGTTTGTGATGGTAATTTTCTTGCGAAATATTGTAGTATCTTTATTAACATAGTATACTAAACATCATCTTCGTACTTTACATTGATAAATAAGATGCATGTGCAACACTTGGATAACTTTATTACTGAAACGGTTCTCCTGCGCAACAGACTTCTTTAAATGAGTATAGGTGAATGTGACGTAATAGTAATAATGGAAGTAGTAGTTTTGAGGTGACCTGTCCCTTGGCCCTTGTTAGGAGGTGGTCAGGCTTGAGGGAGTGACCTCCTCCTACCCACGCTCAGGGACTGATCACCTCAAAACTACTTCTTCGACTGTCTCGAATGTCTAATTTTCCTGTATTCTCCTGAAGAACTATTATTATCGAAAAGATGCGCTAAACCCACTAAGGTAATATAGCACCATGACCCTAGTGGCCTTAGCGATTCTTTTTTATTATAATAATTCTTCAGGCGAATACAGGGAAATTAGACATTCGCCTGAAGAAGGCGAAACATTTTGGTAATAAAGATACCCCAGATTGTCAGTACTGTGTACCAGCAACAGTATGATACCGGAAGTTAAGTTATATTCACCAATGAACAGAAGAACCTTCATGGTTGTAAGCCAGCAGAAGGTGAACTTGAAAGAGAAGACTAGATCTTGAGTCACCTAAAGGAAGGTGGTACTGAAGTGTGATGCTGGAGGATGAGTTAGTGTTGTTTTTATACCCAGGCTCTAGGAAGCTCCTCCCACCCACCGTGCTCTCTCACTACCTCGCCCACCCATCTCCCACCCACCTTGCTCTCTCACTACCTCGCCCACCCATCTCCCTCTCACCTTGCTCTCTCACTACCTCGCCCACCTATCTCCCTCTCACTCTTGCTCACGATCTGTATTCTGCAATGTCGGATGTTGTAGTGTTCTTCTCAATATTAAGCCTACTTCGTATTAAGCTATTAAGCCTACTTCGTAGGCTTATAATAGAAAATGTGTCAATGTTAAGCCTGTTAACAATGTTAAGCCTGCTAACAATGTTAAGCCTACTTCGTAGGCTTAACATTGACACATTTTCTATTATAAAATTTAAGATTAAAATCAACATTTTATTTTAAATAGTAGCTAATGAAGTTAGATTAACAGAACATTATACAAAAAAAATTACCTGTTATTATATACCTCACAAAAAATAAATACAGCACCATTCCATGATACACTTTGTAAGATTATTCAATAAAATAGTGTATTATTCAATAACATAGTGAACTTTTAAAATGAACACTTATTGTAACCTACTTTTTGCATCCGACCCTTATTTTAATCCACACAATCCTTGAATTTATGCATTTATATTCCCTCTTCTTCTGTAACTGATCCTTCAACATTATTGCTACTCCTTATTGTTCTTATAGTGTTACTTGACTGATACCCTACGATAGGTGCAGCTTCCATGAGATTTTGATGAGGATATGGACTAGAGCTTCTAGGCGTTGTATCTACGTTGAGGTACAGTGGGCTGGGATTAGGTGACAGGGTGGTTACCTCTCTTGGATAACACAGCGACCAAAACACATCTAATAGTGAATAGACAGGAGGCTCGAACCATGGTCGCGAGATTGACAGGTCCAGCACTCTACCGCTTCAGTTATGGGGTTTTTAATAGGAAAGATTCAGAAACAGTACTTCTGTACATGTTTCCATCAGAGGTACGAACTGTAACCCAAATGAACTCTTCCCTACAGTCCAGTCCGAAGCAATAGAGAACTGGACATGTCAATCTCGGGTTCCCGGTTCGAGCCTCCTCTCCATCTTTCTGATGGACAGTAGTTACCTGGCTATTGGTAAGAATTATAACTTTGTTTGGAGTGGTGTTGGTGCGTGGAGAATTATATCACTACTACTTCTACCACCACTAGTATTACACCTCACTTTGAGAGTATATATATACCCTCTGTGTCCATGTATTGCTTGTAACGGCTTGAAAAAGCTCCTGGAGAGCGAAACGTTGCCACAATAAAATGTCACATTAGTTGCATTTGTGTCCTTTTACTTAACATATTGTCGGTAATTCTACCAATATTAATACATACAAAATATTGCGAGGAATTGACAGGATGTTCCAGAGATGGGACACAGAAACAAGGGGTCATAATTTGAAGTTGAAGACTCAAATGAGTCAAAGGAATGTTAGGAATTTTTCTTTAGCCATAGAGTTGTCAGGAAGTGGAATAGTCTGGCAAGTGATGCAGAAGAGGCAGGAACCATATATAGTTTTAAGACGAGGTTTGATAAAGCTCATGGAGCATTGAGAGAGGACCTAGTAGCGATCAGTGAAGAGGCGGGGCCAGGAGCTTTGAATCGACCCCTGCAACCACAAATAGGCGAGTACACACACACAAACACAAAGGACGGGAGAAACCAAACTTCAAAGGAAGGGGATTACACACGTATGAGGCAATTCCTACATGAGGTGCAGTGGGTAAGAGAGCTAGAGGGGAAGACAGTAGACGAAATGTTGGAACACGTGACTGCAAAATTCAGAGAGGCAATGGAGAAGTTCGTGTCAAGGGGCAACAGAAACAATGGGAAGACTAGAGTGAGCCCTTGGTTTACCCGGAGGTGTGGAGAGGCCAAAGCCAAGTGTGCTAGAGCATGGAAAAAGTACAGAAGGCAAAGGACTCAGGAAAATGAAGTTGACTGGAAAACCCAGAAATGAATATACATGGATAAGGAAAGAGGCCCAGTGGCAATACGAAAATGACATAGCATCAAAAGCCAAATCTGACCCAAAGTTGTCATACAGCCACATCAGGAGGAAAGCAAGAGTCAAGAACTAGGTGATCAGCCTGAGGAAGGAAGGAGGGGAGCTCACAGGTAGCGACCAGGAAGTATGTGAGGAGCTCAGCTCAAGATTCAGGGAGGTATTCACAGTGGATAGAGAAAGAGAGGCTTCAAGCAAACTGAGTATGGTGCACCAATAAGTGCTGGACACACTACACACAACCGAAGAGGAGGTGAAGAAACTGCTAGATGAACTAGATACTTCGAAGACAGTGGGCCCAGATAACATCTCTCCGTTGGTCCTGAGAGAGGGAACAGATGAACTATGTGTGCCACTAACAATAATCTTCAATAAATCTATTCAAATAGGTGTGGAAGACAGCAAATGTAGTCCCACTCTTTAAGAAAGGAGACAGACAGACAGCCCCAAACTACAGACTTATGTCGCTGACATGTATAGTTTGTAAACTTATGGAGAAGATTATCAGAGAAGATTGGTGGAACACCTAGAAAGGAACGGCTTCAGGGAAGGAAAATTCTGCATCACAAACCTACTGGAGTTCTATGATAAAGAAACAGAAGACAGAAGAGAGAGAGAGAGAGGGTTGGGTAGACTGCATCTTCTTGGAGTGTTAGAAGGCTTTTGGATACAGTATCACACAAGAGATTGTTTGAAAAGCTAGAGGAGCGGGCAAGAATAGCAGGGAAAGTACTTCAATGGATCAGGGAATACTTGACAGAAAGGAAACAAAGGGTGTTGGTACGTGACGAGGTGTCAGAGTGGAAAAATGCTTCGAGTGGGGTTCCACAAGGGTCAGTCCTAGGTCTGATGCTGTTTCTAGTATATGTGAATGATGTGATAGAAGGGATAGATTCAGAAGTGTCCCTGTTCACAGACGAGGATCGGGTAAGCCTACAAAGAGATCTGGACAGGCTGCAAGCCTATCCAGATCTCCTGAAGTTTAACCCCATCAAGTGTAAAGTCATGAAGTTTGGGGAGGACAAAGAAGACCACAGACTGATTACAGCCTAGGAGGTCAAAGGCTGCAAAACTCACTTAAGGAAAAAAGATCTTGGGATGAGCATCATACCGAGCACATCTCCTGAGGCACACATCAACCAAATAGCTGCTGCAGCATATGGGCTCCTGGCAAACATAAGAATAGTGTTTCTACATCTAAGTAAGGACAATGTACACCGTGTACGTCAGGCCCATATTGGAGTATGCAGCCCCAGTATGGAAACCACACCTGGTCAAGCATGTCAAGAAATTAGAGAAAGTGCAAAGGTTTGCAATAAGACTAGTCCCGGAGCGAAGGGTATGTCCTACGAGGAGAGGTTAAGGGAACTCAACCTGACAACACTGGAGGACAAGAGGGATGGGGGACATGATAACGACATATAAAATACCTGGAGTATACCTGGAGAGGGTTTCGGGGGTCAACGCCCCCGCGGCCCAGTCTGTGACCAGGCCTCGCAGTGGATCAGGAACTGATCAACCACACTGATACTGCTGGCCACACATAAACTGATGTATGAACCACAGCCCGAGTTGTCAGGTTCTGACTTTAGGTGCCTGTCCAGCACCTTTTTGAAGACAGCCAGTGGTCTATTGGTAATCCCCCTTATGTATGCTGTAAGGCAGTTGAACAGTCTTGGGCCCCTGACACTAAGTTGTCTCTTAGCGTACACATAGCGCCCCTGCTTTTCATTGCGGGATGTTGCACTGCCTGCCGAGTCTTTTGCTTTCGTAGGGAGTGATTTTCGTGCGCAAATTTGATACTAATCCCTCTAGGATTTTCCAAGTGAATATTATCATGTATTTTTCTCGCCTGCATTCCAGGGAATACAAGTCAAGGAACTTCAACCATTCCTAGTAATTTAGGTGTTTTATCGTACTTATGTGTGCTGTGAAGGTTCTCTGTACATTCTCCAAGTTAGTAATTTCACCTGTCTTGAAAGGCGCCATTAGTGTACAGCAATATTCCAGCCTAGAAAGAACAAACAATTTGAAGAGAATCATCATGGGCTTGGCATCCCTAGTTTTGAAGGTTCTCATTATCCATCCTATCATTTTTTTCTACATACATTGTCTTTGAAAGTGAGATCCTCTAACTTTATCACTCCCAGGTCCTTCACATTAGTTTTTCGCTCTATTGTGTAGTTGGAATTTGTGTTATACTCCGAAGTCTTAATTTCTTTGAGTTTTCCATATCGGAGTAATTTAAATTTCTCTTAATTGAACTTCATATTATTTTCTGCTGCCCATTTAAAGATTTGGTTGATGTCCTCCTGGAGTCTTGCAATGTCTTCAATGGAGGACATTGTCATGCAAACTCGGGTGTCATCCGCAAAGAAACACACGGTGCCGTGGCTTACATCTCTGTCTATGTCAGATATGAGGATGAGGAACAGGATGGGGACGAGTACTGTGCCTTGTGGAACCGAGCTTTTCACTAAGGCCGCCTCAGAGTTTACTCTGTTTACTATTACTCTTTGTGTTCTATTCGTTATGAAGCCATATATCCATCTACAAACTTTTCCCGTTATTCCTTTATCACGCATTTAGTGGGCTATAACACCATAAGTCTGTTTATGCTACATCTTCATTTTGTTTGTCCTCTAGAACATCCAAGACCTTGTCAGAGTGATGCAGTAGTTAGTGGGAGAGGCAGGAGCTGCCTGCTCTAAACTCATGTTGTCCTGGGTTGAGTAACTGATAGGTATGTAGAGTAATTAATAAGGTGGATAGGGACAGAATGTTTCAGAGATGGGACACAGCAATGTTAGAATGTTAGGGATGTTAGAAAGCACTTCTTTAGTCATAGAGTTGCCAGGAAGTGGAAAAATCTGGAGAGTAATGTAGTGGAAGCAGAATCCATATATAGCTTTAAGAAGAGGTACGATAAAGCTCATGGAGCAGGGGAAGAGAGTGGACTTAGTAGCAGCCAGCGAAGAGGCGGGGCCAGGAGCTGTGAACCGACCCCTGCAACCACAAATAGGTGAGTACACACACACACTACTGCAGGTGTGCTGGTCTCGTAAAAGACCAGAAAAGCTCAAATTTTACATATGGATTTCAGACGGTGAGACAAATTTGTAAAATTGTTCAATATAATACTGACTCAAATACGTGAATATTCGACTTATTACCACACACTTCATGCAGGCATAATTTCTACCCAATAACTAAGTATACTTACACCTGGTCCTAAATTTTCCCACGTAATGCAATGGAATAACGAGAGTGTTAGGTCAACTCTGCCCTATCTAGGTCACCGTTTTTTGTTGTATTATATGACAGAAAATGAATGTGACTTATGTTGTAACTCATGTAATTTATGTTCTCCCTACATGAAGTAGAAATTATATTTTATTTAGTATAATCTACAACTCAGTGCTGTTAGGAACAGTAATATACTTTCTTAGAACCAATGTACACTTGACGCCTCATGTCTTTATATTTCTCAGTATATAATGAACTATTAGTAGTAGTAGTAGTAGTTATAGTACTAGTAGTATTGGTAGCAGAATAGTAGTTTAACACTAGTAGTAGTATAGTGTAGTAGTAGTAGTATAGTAGTAGTTGTAGCAGTAGTAGAAGTAGTTGTAGTAGTAGTAGCAGTAGTAGTAGTAATAGATATAGTAGTAGTAGAGTAGAAATAGTTGTAGTTGTAGTAGCAGTAGTGGAGTAGTAATAGTAGTGGTAGTATTAGTAATAGCAGTAGTAGTGGTAGTAGAGTAGTAATAGTTGCAGTTGTAGTAGCAGAAGTAGTAGTAGTAGTAGAGTAGTAATAGTTGTAGTTGTAGTAGCAGTAATAGTAGTGGTAGTAGTAATAATAGCAGTAGTAGAGTAGCAATACCACCCACTTAATAAAAAAAAATTACATAATAAATGATATTCATATTTTACCAATTATCACCCAAATAAACAACTTCCCCAATAAATAACTATTTTTCCAGCTGGAATGAATACCATGGATGTTTTTTTATATATAATAGATTAGCGGATTTCAATACCGAGGTCGATCACCATGCCCAGCCCTTCTAGGGCAGGGTAGGTGCCAAGGCTGGAGCTTGCTACCATCTGCAGCTCGTAAGCCTGTCCTTCCCGTTAGGGAAGGTGGCAGACCAGAGAGGCCTAGCATCTATCTACCACCTGCCTCGTGCTGGTGGGGAATGTGGCTAGGCCTGGGGCCAGTTGGTCCCGCCGATGAGGGGTATCCCCTCCCATGGGAGACATAGGTCTCTGACACTCCCACGCCAGGGAGCCGGAGCCGGGTCACCATCTGGTACAGACTCGGGCCGGGAGAATTCCCGGTGAATCAATACCTCCTCCTCCTCAATACCGAGAAAATGTAAACAACGACGTGTTTTTAACAATGTATTTGAGAGCACATTGACGTTGTGGGCAGACGTATGTAGTACATTACGTACATCCACTCTAAGATAACTCAGTAAAGTCAGTGTGACTTATTAGATATCTTTTCTGTGATTACCTTAAAGAAGCCTGGTAGGCAACGCTCTCGCCTCACACACTGAGTGCCCGTGGTTCAATACCCGGCCGGATGGAAACATTGGGAGTGTTTCCATACACCTGCTGTCCCATTCATCTAGTAAGTTGGTACGTACCTGGGTGTTAGTCGACTGGTGTGGGTCGCATCCTGGGGGACAAGATTGTAAATAAGGCAGACAGTCCTCGATGACGTACTGACTTTCTCGGGTTTCAAATTTCCAGCAACTAATGGCATCCTCAGGTGTCCTCTGGCCAATTTTACATACAGACCATTCCAGGTTTTTGGAATCCGTGAGGTAACTTGAGAACATCTCATCGGATGGACTTCAAACTTTCAACTGGTGTTTCCTACACAGAAGAATGTTAGAACTGCCATTACAGTGTGAGTGTTAACTTTATTGTTTTAAAACAGTGGTAATTTTTCCTTGAAATAACATGAATATGCCTCTTTTGAACGGTTTTTGTCTTTAATGACTGATGCATCTTACAAATTGGGTAGTGATCTATAAGTTTAAGTTTTGTAAATGCAAATTTGGCATATGCACATTATAGCGATTGTGAACTTTGTTCATCGGAAAGTTCTTGTTTTTGGGCTGTGGAAGTTTTGATTTGTTAATTTTATTTAACAGACTGGTTCCCGTGCAACAACTGGAGAATGCCTCGTCTCATCGGCTTCAAACCCTGGATGTTTGTATGTCTTAAATCAGTTTCTCGACTGTTCGTGGCTGTGTAGTTCACAACCTGTCAGTTTTAGTGAAGAAACTGATCAAAATGACATACCGGTTTTCATATGATCAATTTTGAATAACTCTTCCGATCAGCTTCAAACCTTGAACGCTGATGTATCTTACTCAGGCGAGGAAAACATTTAAGGCAGCCGACATTATTTCATTCAACATGGAATAAAAATAGAAGAGCAGTAACATTTTAGAATTACATTATTATTACTGTTATTAATATTACTTTTATTATTATTGTTATTAATATTACTTTAATTATTAAGGTAATTAATATTACTTTAATTATTATTGTAATTATTTGTAAACACTCTATCCGTGAGATAATGGTGGCTAGACTTGCTACCTCGTCCACACACACACATATTTGACATAAACTCCAGCAAATACGAGGTTATGTGTATTGGGAAAGGGGATGGAAGACCCAACATGGAATACAGACTGGGAGGGGGGTGAACAGAGAGAGACCTAGGGGTAACCACAGTCCATAGCATATCTCCAGTCTCACATCAAACGAATGACCTCTGCAGCCAATAATCGTCCGGTATAAAATTTAGGGCACATCTGAACATCACAGAGTTAGTAGTATCTTAATCTACATTTAAAACAACCATATGAAATCAGACCCCAAATCTGTAAAATGCCAACATTTTAATAGTCCCTCATACATTTCTACTGTATAATCTAGATCTAAAAATTTTGATCTGGATGAAGTCTTCACGATCCTCAGCAAAAATATCATTTGGCTCACCCTAGAGTATGCAGGAGCAGCATGAAACCCACACCTGAAATTATCAGAAAATGGGGAAATTGTAGATGTATGCAGAAAGGCTTGTTCCAGAGTTAAGGGGTAAGAGCTACGAAGAGAGGTTAAAGAAAGTGAATCTAATAACACTGGAAGATACAAGAAGCAGGAGAGACAAAATACTGAAGAGGAATTAACAGAGTAGAGAATGACAGGATGTTTGAGAGGTGGAAAACACGTACTCGGGGGCATAGCTCGAAGTTAAAGACATTACAGTAGATGAACCACAGGGATTTTGGGAAGTATTTTTTTAATCTCAAGGTGGTCAGGAGGTGGAATGATCTCGACAAAGAAGTGGTGAAGGAAGGCTTCATACATGGTTTTAAGAGCAGATACGATTGGAACCACGAGGCTATGAAGGCGTGAATCTGGCAAGCGGCAAATGGAGGGACGGGGTCAGAGGCTAAGACTCGACTCCAACAACCACATGTACATGGAGGAGAGTACACACACACACACACATATATAGCTTTAAGAAGAGGTATGATAAAGCTCATGGCGCAAGGAGTGAGACCCAGTAGCGGCCAGTGAAGAGGCGGGGCCAGGAGCTATGACTCGACCCCTGCAACCACAACTAGGTGAGTGCAACTAGGTGAGTACATACACACACACATTTTTGTCTCATACACACAAAAAAGATATTTCTCATTCGGAAGACTGCTTCTTCATACATTAAGTGAGAATCTTGCTCAACCTCTACCCAGGGGTCGAAGAAAATTAATATATGCAAGAAAATATTTTCCGTGTGGTGAAATGATGAGTAAGGCGTGGACGGTCACATGGACTATCTGAAGAGCAGCTTCTTTCGTGTGAGCTGTGTTTGTAGAGCAGACAGTGACCCAGAACTGGTAGGTGACCTCGTCAAGGCTGGTGATGACTCCTCAATGCTGGTGATGACCTCGTCAAGGCTGGTGATGACCCACAAGAGGTCACGACAACGGTTCATCAGCAGCGCGTCGGGACGGCCTTGCTCCTGTTCTGGTCAATTTATAGCTGTACCTTCACGGCGTCTGGCCAGCCTCTAGGCTGTCTTCACTGTCCAGCCTCCAGCCTGCCTGTTTGTCTTCACTGTTCAGCCTTCAGCCTGTCTGTTTGTCTTCACTGTCCAGCCTCCCGTCTGTGCATGAACGAGTGTTTAAGTGGAAGAAACAGTGTAGATAACAAAACAATGTAGGTGTGGGTGGACGAACCATACTGTGTGTGGCTTCGGTCAGGGCCAAGGAAAGCCTCGCCACCGCCTATCAACAAATGAGGTTAAAGACTGGTCAAGATTATGTCACGTTCTAGATTTTAGTGGCTGTATGTGATAGCGAAATAAAAATGAAATAAGAAAATCCGGTTCTAGGCGTGCGGCCTACATCTTGTCGTGAACTCTGCCTTGTGCAACCTATGATGTGTGTCTCGTTTAAGGCTGGCCAACCCACATCATGCAATTGAAAACTATATTGTTTATCTGCAGAAATCAGTATATTGGTGTATAAGTTATATATATATATATATATATATATATATATATATATATATATATATATATATAATATATATAGGATGGGTCATATATATATATATATATATATATATATATATATATATATATATATAATATATATATATATATATATATATATATATATATATATAATATATATATATATATATATATATATATATATATATATATATATATATATATATATATATATATATATATATATATATATATATATATGATAAAATAGGTGTACTGTCTTTAAAAGCATGAGTTGAATACAACTTTGAGCTATTCACTAGTAGTTTCGGGACATTAATAAGAAAAAGAACGTGAAATGAACTTCACTGACTTAAGATTGATGGAGAATAGCACCAGTCTATATATCGCCATTCTATCTTGCAGGAGTCACATGTCTGGCGCATCCAACCAAATCGGCAGACTCTGGGATGACACCACTGCCTGGCTTCGGCTAGGCTACAAGTACTTCCAGAAGTTTGCATCACAAGCTGATGTAGACATAACTAATGTAAACTTTGACAATTGTCACACTTGAATGCTTGAATGTAAAAAAAAAAAAACATGAATTCAGAGACAATTCACTACAAATGTTCAAGAAATGTCAGAGTATTTTATCCACCATGGCGCATTATCAGTTATTCTGAAAAAAATGCCTGCTGTAATTAACTCATAACCAGTTTAACTTGTCTATATTCAACCTTATCAAAATATTGCGTATTATCAATAATTCAAAATCCGCATTCAAGCTACATTGTATTTTTTTTGAGAGAGGGGGGGGGAATAAATTCATGTGCACACAACCAAGCCATTACCAGATCATTAATTTGTAAGTAGTTGGTGACTACCGTAACTTTCTTAACACATAAGGAGCCCAGTCCATGGACCCATTATGTGCCTCTAATCCTTAACTACAGGATGGGTATGGGGGTGCGTAATAAAGCTGTTAAACTAACTTAGATCTAGATTTTGAGCAGTGGCACCAGTAGTTCTAAGTTAACAATTGCAGATACTTAAAACAAGTACAAATGATAATTACCTATGTGATGTACATAATAATGACACTGTGTGCACATTGCAGTTGATGTTGTTGAATATGATTATCATTTGACATGTTACAACTTTAGCCTACACACGAATGGTTGAGATAGATAAGAGAGTGCAATTAAAGAGTGCGTGGACTGTATGTGGTGGGAGACATAATGGGACAATTAAATGGTGATCATGCACTGATCATTTGCATTTATTTAAAAAAAATTGAGTATTTTATTTATTTCAGTTTCTTTTTGGGAGACTTTTGATTAAATTTGGTGCTGGGATGTATTTCTCTCAAGTGATTTTGACTATTATGTCAGGCTGGAGTTGTCCTTTCGTAATACTGAAGTTTGGTATCTTATCAATATTCACTGTTTGTGATTTCCTCTTGTGTCAGTTTTCTAATTTGTGTATAATTTGTATACCCATTTTATGATATGGTAAGACGATTTGACTTGTTGGAAGATTAGTATTATTACCATAACTAAGCGCTAAACCCACAAGGGTCATACAGCGCTGTTGTTGGAAGATGTCGCAGCTTCCTTGGGCATATTTGACTGATCGCTTATGTTCAAGCATTCTAGATGTGACGCCAGGACCAGACCCACCGACGTGGACTCTCAGAATACTCCATGTGAAGGTTGGATAACGTAAGGAATAATGGGGACTCTATACTGCGTCCATGTTTCTGCTTGAGACTCTCCGTCGAATGAAAACAACATTGGGGGATACTCAGAGTCTGGCGAGATCTATGACTTTCTGAATACTGAGTGCAAATTGATGTTGAGTGAGTCTTAAAAATCCTAAACTGGAACCTTGGTATGCAAGGATTCTGTGTCCAGACTTATTACTTTTTTCAACACACTGGCCGTATCCCACCGAGGCAGGGGGACCTAAAAAGAAAAACGAAAGTTTTACTTTTTTTAAATTTAGTGATTTATACAGGAGAATGGGTAACTAGCCCCTTCCCCCCGGCATTTTAGTCGCTTTTACGACACGCATGGCGTACGGAGGAAGAATTATTTTCCACGTCCCCATGGAGATAAGAGGAAATAAAGAACAAGAACTATTAAGAAAATAGAAGAAAACCCAGATGGGTGCCGAATAGGTAAAATTGGTCAATTAGCAAGAACTTATTTAAAATTAAGTCCTTTCTAAAATTTTCTCTTATACGTTTAAAGATATATTTTTTTCATTTATGTTAATGTAAAAATTAATTTTGTACCAAAAGAACTTTAGAAAACTTAACTAACCTTATGACAAGCGCAATTTAATTTTGCCAAATACCAACTAAATACATTTTAGATAAGTTTACAATAATTTAATAATAAATAAACAATGAATTATATTTTTTCGTTAGGTTCAGAATGATTTTTGCGAAATTATTGCATACACAAGTTTTACCTATTCGGCATGACATGTATATATTTATATATATATATATATATATATATATATATATATATATATATATATATATATATATATATATATATACACGTATACATGCATGTGTAATGTAACTGACGTGTAGGAGAAGTAGCAAGATATACCTGATATCCCACGTGTTTATGAGACAGAAAAAAGACACCAGCAATCCTACCATCATATAAAACAATTACAGGTTTCCGTTTCACACCACTTGGCAGGACGGTAGTACCTCCCTGGGTGGTTGCTATCAACCTACTACCTAGGTTAAAATTACTTGTTGATCAAATTGAGATTACGGACTTTCCTAATGAAATCGGAGTGTACTGCTTCAGAATCAGAAACCCTTACCCTAAAAAAAAATAGAGAGAGCTGAGTCTTTCTGAGAGTTTAAAAGAGAAGGAATCCCTGCTTGAAATGATAGTTCTAAGGGCACTGTTCTCCTTATGAACTTTGGGAAGTCACTAAAGAATGTTCAGAAACATGTGAAAGAACGTGAAAATGCAGTCCTTAACCAGAGCAAAATTGTTCCTAATTCCTCTTGACAAAATAGGTAAATGGGTGACCAGAAGTGACGAAAAAGGAATCAGCCTTTTTATTCTTTTACCAGATGTGTATTAAATCCCTTGTAAAGACTGTAACCAGTAAAACATTGGACAGACAGGTAAAATTTGCTGACCGCAGTTGCTTAACAGAAGCCACAAGACATGCACAACACAACGTATATATTATTGTATATATCATTGGTATTATATGCTGACACGTAAGTTGATAACACATGACACGCGGTTTAGGGCATTTTACTGAGAAGACGTTTCGCCATCAGTTTTCGAACTGATAAGCTCCATGATGGGCGAAACAAATGCTCAACAAAATGGCATAAACCACCTATTGTGTCTTATTAAAAATGAAAAAAATAAAAACACAGTAACTTTGCCATGATGTTAGGAGTGATAAAATAATGTGAAGTGGGAAGCTGCTCCAGTTTTACGTACAGTTGAATGGACAAGCGCAAAAATCATCTCCGCAGCACTGATTGCATCACGACGGGATTTCAGCATCTCGCAAGACCAGTGAAAACCTGATGATATCACTGCCCTAGCTCTGAAGTCGCTTGTTCCAGTCCTAGCTCTGAAGTCGCTTGTTCCAGTCCTAGCTCTGAAGTCGCTTGTTCCAGTCCTAGCTCTGAAGTCGCTTGTTCCAGTCCTAGCTCTGAAGTCGCTTGTTCCAGTCCTAGCTCTGAAGTCGTTCTTCCAGTCCTAGCTCTGAAGTCGCTTGTTCCAGCCCTAGCTCTGAAGTCGCTTGTTCCAGTCCTAGCTCTGAAGTCGTTCTTCCAGTCCTAGCTCTGAAGTCGCTTGTTCCAGTCCTAGCTCTGAAGTCGCTTGTTCCAGTCCTAGCTCTGAAGTCGCTTGTTCCAGCCTTAGCTCTGAAGTCGCTTGTTCCAGTCCTAGCTCTGAAGTCGCTTGTTCCAGTCCTAGCTCTGAAGTCGCTTGTTCCAGTCCTATCTCTGAAGTCGCTTGTTCCAGCCTTAGCTCTGAAGTCGCTTGTTCCAGTCCTAGCTCTGAAGTCGTTCTTCCAGTCCTAGCTCTGAAGTCGCTTGTTCCAGCCTTAGCTCTGAAGTCGCTTGTTCCAGTCCTAGCTCTGAAGTCGCTTGTTCCAGCCCTAGCTCTGAAGTCGCTTGTTCCAGTCCTAGCTCTGAAGTCGTTGTTCCAGTCCTAGCTCTGAAGTCGCTTGTTCCAGCCCTAGATATGAAGTCGTTTGTTCCAGTCCTAGCTCTGAAGTCGTTCTTCCAGTCCTAGCTCTGAAGTCGCTTGTTCCAGCCTTAGCTCTGAAGTCGCTTGTTCCAGTCCTAGCTCTGAAGTCGCTTGTTCCAGTCCTAGCTCTGAAGTCGCTTGTTCCAGTCCTATCTCTGAAGTCGCTTGTTCCAGCCTTAGCTCTGAAGTCGCTTGTTCCAGTCCTAGCTCTGAAGTCGCTTGTTCCAGTCCTAGCTCTGAAGTCGTTTGTTCCAGTCCTAGCTCTGAAATCGCTTGTTCCAGTCCTAGCTCTGAAGTCGCTTGTTCCAGTCCTAGCTCTGAAGTCGTTCTTCCAGTCCTAGCTCTGAAGTCGCTTGTTCCAGCCTTAGCTCTGAAGTCGCTTGTTCCAGTCCTAGCTCTGAAGTCGCTTGTTCCAGTCCTAGCTATGAAGTCGCTTGTTCCAGTCCTATCTCTGAAGTCGCTTGTTCCAGCCTTAGCTCTGAAGTCGCTTGTTCCAGTCCTAGCTCTGAAGTCGCTTGTTCCAGTCCTAGCTCTGAAGTCGTTCTTCCAGTCCTAGCTCTGAAGTCGCTTGTTCCAGCCTTAGCTCTGAAGTCGCTTGTTCCAGTCCTAGCTCTGAAGTCGCTTGTTCCAGTCCTAGCTCTGAAGTCGCTTGTTCCAGTCCTAGCTCTGAAGTCGCTTGTTCCAGCCCTAGCTCTGAAGTCGCTTGTTCCAGTCCTAGCTCTGAAGTCGTTGTTCCAGTCCTAGCTCTGAAGTCGCTTGTTCCAGCCCTAGCTCTGAAGTCGCTTGTTCCAGTCCTAGCTCTGAAGTCGTTCTTCCAGTCGTAGCTCTGAAGTCGCTTGTTCCAGCCTTAGCTCTGAAGTCGCTTGTTCCAGTCCTAGCTCTGAAGTCGCTTGTTCCAGTCCTAGCTCTGAAGTCGCTTGTTCCAGTCCTATCTCTGAAGTCGCTTGTTCCAGCCTTAGCTCTGAAGTCGCTTGTTCCAGTCCTAGCTCTGAAGTCGTTTGTTCCAGTCCTAGCTCTGAAATCGCTTGTTCCAGTCCTAGCTCTGAAGTCGCTTGTTCCAGTCCTAGCACTGAAGTTGCTTGTTCTAGCTCTGAAGTTGCTTGTTCCAGCCCTAGCTCTGAAGTCGCTTGTTCCAGTCCTAGCTCTGAAGTCGTTTGTTCCAGTCCTAGCTATGAAGTCGCTTGTTCCAGTCCTAGCTCTGAAGTCGCCTGTTCCAGTCCTAGCACTGAAGTTGCTTGTTCCAGCCCTAGCTCTGAAGGCACTTGTTCCAGTCCTAGCTCTGAAGTCACTTGTTCCAGTCCTAGCACTGAAGTCGCTTGTTCCAGCCCTAGCTCTGAAGTCGCTTGTTCCAGCCCTAGTTCTGAAGTCGCTTGTTCCAGCATTAGCTCTGAAATCGCTTGTTCCAGCCCTAGCTCTGAAATCGCTTGTTCCAGCCTTAGCTCTGAAGTCGCTTGTTCCAGCCCTTGTTTTGAAGTCGCTTGCTCCAGCCTTAGCTCTGAAGTCGTTTGTTCCAGCTCTAGTTCTGAAGCCGCTTCTTCCAGTCCTAGCTCTGAAGTAGCTTGTTCCAGCCCTAGCTCTGAAGTCATTTGTTCCAGTCCTAGCTCTGAAGTCACTTGTTCCAGCCCTAACCCTGAAGTCACTTGTTCCAGTCCTAGCCCTGAAGTCACTAGTTCCAGTACTAGCTCTGAAGTCACTTGTTCCAGTTCTGAAATCACTTGCTCTAGACCTAACCTGGACTTTGAGAAAGCCATTGACAACATGCCCATGCACTCAGCCCCAGGCCCAGACTCCTGGAACTCCGTGTTTATTAGAAACTGCAAGAAACCCCTTTCGCGTGCTATGGAGAAGTAGCATAGACAAGGGTGAAATCCCACAGTCACTAAAAGCAACTGATCTAGCCCCACTTCATAAGTGACAGGAAAGCAATTGCTATGAACTATAGATCAATAGCTCACATTATGAAAATCTTGGAAAGAGTACTAAGAGACATGATTGCAAATCACTTGGATTCTCAACCACTTCACAATTCAAGGCAACATGGATTCAGAGCAGGTCGCTCCTGCCTCTCGCAACTACTGGATCACTATTATATATAATCTTGAATGCACTGGAAAACAGAATGCAGATGTAGTATACACATATTTTGCCAAAGCCTTTGATAAGCATGATCGTGGTGTAATAGCACGCAAAATGCGTGCTAAAGGGATAACTGGCAAAGTGGGGAGATGGATCTTAAACTTTCTAACCAATCGAACACAAAGAGTAGTGGTAAACAGAGTTAAATCGGAAGCTGCCATAGTGAAAAGCTCTGTTCCACAAGGCACAGTACTCGCCCATATCCTGTTCCTCATCCTCATATCAGACATAGATACAGATGTAAACCATGTCATCTGCATGAGAGTGTCATCCACTGAGGACACGGTAAATATCCAAACAGATATAAACCAAGTTTTCCAATGGGCAACGGAAAACACAATCGTGAACAATGAGGGCAAATTTCAACTACTCCGTTATGGAAAACTGGAAGAAATATTAGCTAGAACTGAGTTTACTACAAACTTTAATTATATAACAGAGCGGAAAAGTTGCGTGAAGGACTTGGGAGTGATTATGCGAACGCTTGGAAGCAAGCGACTTGTATTCACTGGAGTCCAGGCAAGAACGATACATCATAATCTACACCTGGAAAATCCTAGAGGGACAGGTCCCAAATCTGCAAACAGAAATCACTCCCTACGAAAGGAAAAGACTGGGCAGGCGGTGCAGTATACCCTCAGTGAAAAGTAGGAGCGCCATTAGTAAACTGAGAGAAAACGCAATAAGTGTCCGGGGCCCAAGACTGTTCAACAGCCTACCACCGGCCATAAGGGGAATTACCAATAGACCCCTGACTGCCTTCAAGAGGTTCGTTCGTTGGACTACGTGCGGCCAGCAGTAACAACCAGGATGATCAGGCCCTGATCCACCGGGAGGCCTGGTCAAGGACTGGGCCTCGGGGGCGTTGACCCACAGAACACCCTCCAGGTAGCTCTGAAGTTACTTGTTCCAGTCCTAGCTCTGAAGTCACTTGTTCCAGTCCTAGCCCTGAAGTCACTTGTTCCAGCCATAGCTCTGAAGTCACTGGTTCTGACTCTAGCTCTGAAGTCCCTTGCTCTAGCTCTAGCCCTGAATTCACTTGTTCCAGTCCTAGCCATGAAGTCACATGTCCCAGTCCCAAATTAAGTCACTGCTATAGTTTATGGATCCTGAACCTAACAGTGAGAAGTGTATGTGTAAGGATCTAAATATATGATTGGCAAGGACTTCTCCAGTCCACTTGATAGAACCATGAAGACCCTCAACACGATCTATTATATTATGGTCATTATTATCATTATTATTATTAGTAGTAGTGGTAGTAGTTGTAGTAGTAGTAGTAGAAGTAGTAGTGGTAGTAATAGTAGTAGTGGTAGTAGTAGTGGTAATAGCAGTAGTGGTAGTAGTAGTAGTGGTGGTAGTAGTAGTGGTAGTAATGGTGGTAGTAGCAGTAGTAGTAATGGTGGTAATAGCAGTAGTGGTAGTAATGGGGGTAGTAGTAGTAGTAGAAGTGGGGGTAGTAGTAGTAGTAGTGCAGTAGTAGTAGTAGTAGTATCATTGTTTATCCAAACAAGCAATGACTGTATCTTACAAACCATTGTTGAACCTGACGAACAATGGTTAGGCCCCACGAGAATTGCTTGAACCTCACGATCAGAGGTTGAACCTCAATGAACACTGCCCCGGGCGACTTATAAAACAGTTTGCTGACAGCAGCCGGGCACTGCTGCCCAGCTGATAGCGGGGACTTCGGAACTCAACTCACAAGTCGCACCCAGTCTATCAACGAGGGAACAGCCAGCTGCCACGGAGGTCAACACTCAACCCGGCCAGTCATGAACAAGACATAGTGGGTGTGATAACCGGAGGAGTGGAACGAACCCACTAATTACGCAATGTAATAGGCCTAGAGATAAATGATATAAAACAATGGAACACTGACATAAATGCAGTACAACGTCTCCGTGGTCATCAAATTCAACATTCCTCACTCTCCCTTCACGTCACTATGCTCCCTATTTATACTCGCCCTTGCTCAGGTAGATCTCTTTGAGACTTGATAAAGCCCACTCTGCGGGCGCGATGTTGTCAATAAAAAATCGCGTTATGCTGCATTTGTGTCTACTTTTCCACCGCAATTACGCCTCTAATTGAGGACACCCTAGGCAATATACTGAGTCCCAGAGGAGGGTTCTGAAGCACAGGTCATGTCAACTCTCATGCTCTGTACTCTCCTCAAGTGTATATATCTTGGAAGAACATAACAATAGCAGAGATCAAATAAAAACTCACAAAATAAGTTGATATACTCGAACATGATATTATAGAGAGAGTTTGGCAATGTTTACGAAGCGGGTCACGACTCTCTGGTATCTCCCCCGCCAAATTAAAACACACACACACACACACACACACACACACACACACACACACACACACACACACACACACACACACACACACACACACACACATATATATATATATATATATATATATATATATATATATATGTGTGTGTGTGTGTGTGTGTTTGTGTGTGTTTTGCAATGGAGCTGCCATTACACTGTGCCTCATTATAAACATTCACAAATGTGTGTGTTTATATACATTCAATAAACCAGCTGTATCCAACCGAGGCAGGGTGACTAAAAAGTAAAACGAAAGTCCGAAAAAAACGATATATATATCAATAACTACACTGCACTAGCCAGGGGTCGAACCCATGCTGCTTTGGTCCGCCTCATGGTGAGCGAAAACACATGACGCTCTAGTCCACTGAACCACACAATCCTTAAGAGTAGCGCATCCAGTAGGACTGAATGTTGTACTCGCTACCCAAGGACATACGGTGGTGTGGATGCGTCTAAGTGCAATGTAGTTATTGATCAATACCACTCGTTCGTGGTTACAATAATATATATATATTTTTTTTTTTTTTTTTTTTTTATTAACACATCGGCCGATTCCCACCAAGGCAGGGTGGCCCGAAAAAGAAAAACTTTCATCATCATTCACTCCATCACTGTCTTGCCAGAGGGGTGCTTTACACTACAGTTATAAAACTGCAACATTAACACCCCTCCTTCAGAGTGCAGACACTGTACTTCTCATCTCCAGGACTCAAGTCCGGCCTGCCGGTTTCCCTGAATCCCTTCATAAATGTTACTTTGCTCACACTCCAACAGCACGTCAAGTATTAAAAACCATATGCCTCCATTCACTCCTATCAAATACGCTCACACATGCTTGCTGGAAGTCCAAGCCCTCACACACAAACTTCCTTTACCCCCTCCCTCCAACCTTTCCTAGGCCGACCCCTACCCCGCCTTCCCTCCACTACAGATTTATACACTCTCGAAGTCACTCTGTCTCGTTCCATTCTCTCTACATGTCCAAACCACCTCAACAACCCCTCCTCAGCTCTCTGGACAATCGTTTTGGTAATCCCGCACCTCCTCCTAATTTCCAAACTCCGAATTCTCTGCATTATATTCACACCACACATTGACCTCAGACATGACATCTCCACTGCCTCCAGCCTTCTCCTCGTTGCAACATTCATCACCCATGCTTCACACCCATATAAGAGCGTTGGTATAACTATACTCTCATACATTCCCCTCTTTACTTCCATGGACAAGGTTCTTTGTCTCCACAGACTCCGAAGTGCTCCACTCACCCTTTTCCCTCATCAATTCTATGATTCACCTCATCCTTCATAGACCCATCCGCCGACATGTCCACTCCCAAATATCTGAATACATTCACCTCCTCCATACTCTCTCCCTCCAATCTGATATCCAATCTTTCGTCACCTATATATATATATATATATATATATATATATATATATATATATATATATATATATATATATATATATATATATATATATATATATATATATATATATATATATATATATATATATATATATATATATATATATATATATATATATATATATATATATATATATATATATATATATATATATATATATATTTTTTTTTTCTTTTTTTTCTTTTTTGGGTCACCCTGTCTCGGTTGGATACGGCCGGTTTGTTGAATATATATAAACACACACACACATTTGTGAATGTTTATAATGTGGCACAGTGTAATGGCAGTTCCACTGCAAAACATATATATACATACTTAGAGTGGCAGTGCCCAATATTATCTTCATGGCGATATATTCACTCACACGATAAGTGGCACTGTCTTGTATTGCCATTATAGTGGTATATTTACTCGCAGGATGAGTGACACTGCCTAGTACTGCCATTATAATGGTATATTCACTCACAAGATGAGTGGCACTGCCTAGTACTGCCATTACAGTGGGTTATTCACTGGCAAGATGAGTGGCACTGACTAGTAATGTCATTATAGTGGTATATTCACTGGCAGGATGAGTGGCACTTGTGTCGCCAGGTTGACACAAAGCTTCTCCTTGGCACCCCCACCGTCGTGCACCTCCGTCAGCTCCTGACGCAGGCAAGGCCGAGGTGTTGTGCGGGGCGTGGTGGTGGCACGGGCACTCAGTATCTCTGTAGCAGTGGTAAGGAGCGGTCGCTGCCCTGGCTCCCCTCTCCGCCGTGACTGGTCGCCCCCCCAACCCACTCAGCACCCCCTCCCCCTCCCTCACTCACCTGACGGATTAAATCACTGAGGTACACACGAACAACTAAAAACAATGTTAAGGTGAGTATCAGGGTATTTACAAATTAAAATTTGTTTTTTCTTTTCTGTTTTTGTAGTTTTGACTTCGTCACAGATGCGTGAGAATACACAATTTGTCTTCAAAGTTAAAAACAATCTAGTTAGTTTTTTTTATATTTTATACCTGATGCATAAGTTTAAACTTTTATGAAGGTTTAGCACAGAGTACGTCTTGTAGAACTTAACCTGTGATATGTCCGCTCTCTGGGCGGTAAATGAAAAAAAATATATTGTAAACAAGTCTGTGGATTAATTTGAGCCTTGTCTTTGAGTATGGTAAGTACGTGCCAAACTTGGCTGATAAGTTCTATTGATGAAGTTAGAGAACTTATACTGATAGATTGATTTTGTATCCCCGTCACTCTGTATCCATCCTGTAGGTAGACATCCCCTAATACCATCCTGAAGGTTGACGTCCCCTCATACCACGCTGTAGGTAGACGTTCCCTCATTCCGTCCTATAGGTAGACGTCCCCTCATACCGTCCCATAGGTAGACGTCCCCTCATACCGTCCCATAGGTAGACGTCCCTTTATACCGTCCTATAGGTAGACATCCCCTCATATCCATCCTGAAGGTAGACGTCCCCTCATATCCATCCTGCAGGTAGACGTCCCCTCATACCATTTTGTAGGTAGACGTCCCCTCATACCACGCTGTAGGTAGACGTCCCCTCATACCACGCTGTAGGTAGACGTTCCCTCATACCGTCCTATAGGTAGACGTCCCCTCATACCATACTGTAGTTTGACGTCCCCTCATACCGTCCCATAGGTAGACGTCCCCTCATACCGTCCTATAGGTAGACGTCCCCTCATATCCATCCTGAAGGTAGACGTCCCCTCATATCCATCCTATAGGTAGAAGTCCCCTCATACCATTTTGTAGGTAGACGTCCCCTCATACCGTCCTATAGGTAGACGTCCCCTCATATCCATCCTGTAGGTAGACGCCCCCTCATATCCATCCTGAAGGTAGACGTCCCCTCTTATCCATCCTGAAGGTAGACGTCCCCACATATCCATCCTGAAGGGAGACGTCCCCTCATATCCATATTGATGACGTTAGAAGATTACAGACATAAGATGGGTCCAAGAGCTGGGCTCCAACATTCTACAAAGCTACACTAGTAATGAGTAGTTACGTGAATTAACAACTGGTTACAGAATTACTGATCCAAGAGACCGGAAGAATGGACCTTGTTTTGACCCCCCTAAAAAAAGGACGAACTGATCTTCTTGATCTACTTCTCTGGATCAAACCTGATTAGCTATATTTTTCCCCCAGGTGCTCTGCAACACTTGTGTTCTGGTAAGCTTAGAAAATACGATGGGTTGCTTGGGCTTGGGTCAATGTGCGTTGCTAGGGTCACGGTGGGTTGATAGGGTCACGGTGGGTTGATAGGTTCACGGTGGGTTGTTAGGGTCACGGTGGGTTGCTAGGGTCACTGTGGGTTGTTATTGTCACGGTGGGTTGTTAGGGTCACGGTGGATTGCTAGGGTCACGGTGGGTTGTTAGGGTCACGGTGAGTTGCTGGGGGTCCTAGTATCACAGATGTTTTGCTCCAGCTTTCCTATTGTAAAATAAGTGTTGCAGGTGTTGGTTCACTACAGTGTTGCAGGTGTTTGTTCACTACAGTGTTGCAGGTGTTTGTTCACTACAGTGTTGCATGTGTTTGTTCACTACAGTGTTGCATGTGTTTGTTCACTAGTGTTGCAGGTGTTAGTTCACTAGTGTTGCAGGTGTTGGTTCACTACAGTGTTGCAGGTGTTGGTTCACTACAGTGTTGCAGGTGTTGGTTCACTACAGTGTTGCAGGTGTTGGTTCACTACAGTGTTGCAGGTGTTGGTTCACTACAGTGTTGCAGGTGTTGGTTCACTACAGTGTTGCAGGTGTTGGTTCACTACAGTGTTGCATGTGTTGGTTCACTACAGTGTTGCAGGTGTTGGTTCACTACAGTGTTGCAGGTGTTGGTTCACTACAGTGTTGCAGGTGTTGGTTCACTACAGTGTTGCAGGTGTTGGTTCACTACAGTGTTGCAGGTGTTGGTTCACTACAGTGTTGCATGTGTTGGTTCACTACAGTGTTGCAGGTGTTGTTCACTACAGTGTTGAGGTGTTGGTTCACTACAGTGTTGCAGGTGTTGGTTCACTAGTGTTGCAGGTGTTGGTTCACTACAGTGTTGCAGGTGTTGGTTCACTACAGTGTTGCAGTGTTGGTTCACTACAGTGTTGCAGGTGTTGGTTCACGACAGTGTTGCAGGTGTTGGTTCACTACAGTGTTGCATGTGTTGGTTCACTACAGTGTTGCAGGTGTTGGTTCACTACAGTGTTGCAGGTGTTGGTTCACTACAGTGTTGCAGGTGTTGGTTCACTAGTGTTGCAGGTGTTGGTTCACTACAGTGTTGCAGGTGTTGGTTCACTACAGTGTTGCAGGTGTTGGTTCACTACAGTGTTGCAGGTGTTGGTTCACTACAGTGTTGCAGGTGTGTTCACTACAGTGTTGCAGGTGTTGGTTCACTACAGTGTTGCAGGTGTTGGTTCACTACAGTGTTGCAGGTGTTGGTTCACTACAGTGTTGCAGGTGTTGGTTCACTACAGTGTTGCAGGTGTTGGTTCACTACAGTGTTGCAGGTGTTGGTTCACTACAGTGTTGCAGGTGTTGGTTCACTACAGTGTTGCAGGTGTTGGTTCACTACAGTGTTGCAGGTGTTGGTTCACTACAGTGTTGCAGGTGTTGGTTCACTACAGTGTTGCAGGTGTTGGTTCACTACAGTGTTGCAGGTGTTGGTTCACTACAGTGTTCCAGGTGTTGGTTCACTACAGTGTTCTGGTGAATTACGTCTTCATGTACACACAATCCTCGTTCAACTTTGTATCTTTTTTAACTTGGAATCTTTTATCTGTACTTCTGAGAAAATGTTAATGCTTAAAAATGTACGTTCCTAACCATATCCTTCATCATTATTGACAAGCTATAACAAAACACCTGATAGCTAGGCTAATACGCTAGTCGTCCCTTGTATACTGAAGTTTGCAAGGTTAGAGACTATAAATTTCGAGGGCCGATTAGTACCTTTGGCTGTCACGGCGTGTTTATTCCAGCCGTACTCGTGTACTGCCTCTTTCCAGATTATTTGTCCTACAATATGACTGCTCCCTGTATTGAGGTTCACGTCAGTCATGTGACAAAGGTCACTCGCCTCAACCCTCACGCTACTAGGTTTGTTGGCGTCCCTTATCCTCGCCAACACGGGTGTATTTGCGCTTTGGCGTACACTATTCTCGCCCACACAGAAGTATATTTTCGCTGGAACGCTCTTACTGGCGTCATCTATCCTCACCGACGCGGGTGTCTTCCGGAGTCCGTCGGCCGACCAGCTTCGCTACCATGGTCTCGTGTGTCAAGATCAGAGGGAAAAGAATGCGAGACAAAAAGATCTTAACAGGTTAGGTTCGTCAGGAAACAGGACAAGTGTTTCCTGACGCGGGTCTTAGTCATATGATGACCCACAGCTGTACCTTTTGGTCATCTGACCGAGGCCTTCAGCTGGCTTACCGGTCGACCCCTTTAAAAATTATGGTTATAGTTATAACCATTTTAGTGAGTGAATTAAGATCTTAGCAAAATCACCAAGAGAACCTTTGCCATCGCCCACTGGTCACCAACTTGGAGTCATTCAGCGCAAGAAGGGATGGAGGCTCGACCAGGCTCTTGATCCAAGGAATGCGAGTAACTTTTTCCCCCCTTGAATCGACCCTGATTGCCTTCCATGCCTCAGGTGTTGCATAACTCCTATGGATTTAGCGCTTCCCCATGAATATAATAATAATAATAAACACATCATCAGAGCTTCTCTCCTTGTGGAGGTCATCTGTTAGGAATGTCATGAATCCTTCGGTACAAACAGTTTCTTGTTCCAGCACTGCGTTCCAGAGAGGTAACGCCTCCTATATGGCCCATTCACACGCAAATACTCAACTTGAGGAATTATTCACGAATGCGTTTATGTACAAGACGTAAGACCTCAGCACAGCAGAATGACGAGTTGATAAGCAAGTGTTTCACCGATATACACAGACCTGGTCGTTAAGACGAACCAGTAAACCACACACAGGAGCTGTGGGGCGATACCTGCAGCTACACACACAGGAGCTGTGGGGCGATACCTGCAGCTACACACACAGGAGCTGTGGGGCGATACCTGCAGCTACACACACAGGAGCTGTGGGGCGATACCTGCAGCTACACACAACCTCGCTTTATCAAACGAGGTTTGATAAAGCTCATGGAGCAGGGAGAGAGAGGACCTAGTAGCAATCAGTGAAGAGGCGGGGCCAGGAGCTATGACTCGACCCCTGGAACCACAAATAGGTGAGTACACACACACACACTGGTAGGTAGATAGTGACAGGATGTTCCAGAGAGGGAACACAGAAACAAGGGACACAACTGGAAGCTGAAGACTCAGATGATTCAAAGGGATGTTAGGAAGCACTTCTTCAGCCACAGAGTAGTTAGGAAGTGGAATAGTCTAGCGAACGATATAGTGGAGGCGGGAACCATACATAGTTTTAAGACAAGGTATGATAAAGCTCATGGAGCAGGGAGAGCAGAGACCCAGTAGCGGACAGCGAAGAGGCGGGGCCAGGAGCTGAGTCTCGACCCCTGCAACTACAATTAGGTGAGTACAATTAGGTGAGTACACACACACTTAATACTACCACAGGAGAGCGAACTACAAATCACACCTTGGCTATATTAAGATATTCTATACTACCACAATTCCATTTTGACCGTCTGGGCCCCGTCACTTGATAAACACCCGCCTCGGCCAGCTAACTCATAATTAAGACTTGATAGATCACCTCTTCTTTGGTACACCTGGAAATGCCGAGTAAATAATGCGATTTAAGGAATTATAATTGCTGAGAGAGAGAGAAGGGACGGGGAAGGGGTAGGAAGGAAGAGGCGGTGGGGGAGAGAGTCTGCCTACAAACACACAAGGGAGGTTAATCGTCACACTCCCTCATTGATTACTGTCTTGTTGTAAAGAAAATAACAAGAAGCACTCCCTTGACTTCCGGGACCCGGCGCACGCCAGTCCAAACCTGGAGTTCTTAATGCTTTGTCTCATTCCTCAACCCCATCCCTCCACACATACATACCTGACCCGTCTCTCCCCCTTCCTACAAACACATACACACGTTCACACCTGACTCGTCTCACCCCCCTGTATTACACTCATACATTCACACCTGACTTGTCTCACCCCCTTTATTACACACACACACACACATTCACACCTGACTCGTCTCACCTCCTTTCCCCCCCACACATGCACCTGAATCGTCTCCCCCTCCTCCAAACACATTGGACTCGTCTTATGCCCACACTCCACACCTGACTCATCTCACATCCCCCTCCCCATACACATACCTGATTCGTCTCACTCATTCTCCTCCCCCAAACACCTGACTCTCAGGTTATAGAATAAATAAGGAAAATAATAGGCAGGATAGTAAAAAAAAATTCAAAACAAGAAATGCCATTTTAATAATGAGACTAAGACAATCTGATTTTAGGCAAGTGGAATTGAAAACCTTGAGAATGCACAGAGAAATTTCTCCTCCATTATCTGTTCAGACAAATGCCTTAATTATTGGGAACACCTGAAATCACTTAAATGTAGAGGCACCAAAATAGTCTACCTTCGTGTTACTGTGTTTAGCGGTGTTAAAGTAACCTAACATCCTATTTGAACCTAACGCGAGAAGCATAGGCACGTAAATTGGTTTAAGCGAAACAGTAAAAAAAAAACTAGGACTAGGTTTTGCAGAACGGACTGTCCAATGATATGATGTGACGGCTTACACTGCTGTTTCTGAACTACTGAGATTTTCTAGACCCATGAAAGAACGATGAGAAGGAAATGCTAAGTTATAGCGTGTTGTCAGGAAGCATTTGCATCACAGCCAAACTTCACGGACACAAACAAACATGGTTTAAAAAGCCGATAAGTTGAAGAATTAGACATTTGTGAAACATTTGGAAATCTTTCCCGTGGAAGCGTTTCGCCAACTAGTGGCTTCTGCAGTCCAATACAGAGAACAACTGTGGCATATGAAGAGGAGTTTGAGGTCATTTTAAATGAGTTCTTGCTAATTGACCAATTTTGTCTGTTAGGCACGTCGGCCGTTTCCCACCGAGGCAGGGTGGCCCAAAAGAAAAAACGAAAGTTTCTCCTTTTACATTTAGTAATATATACAGGAGAAAAGGGGTTACTAGCCCCTTGCTCCCAGCATTTTAGTCGCCTCTTACGACACGCATAGGTTACAGAGGAAGAATTCTGTTCCACTTCCCCATGGAGATATAATATATATATATATATATATATATATATATATATATATATATATATATATATATATATATATATATATATATATATATACATATATTATTAGGTAGTAGGTTGGTAGACAGCAACCACCCAGGGAGGTACTACCATCCTGCCAGGTGACTGTGAAACAGAAACCTGAAACTGTTTTACATGATAGTAGGATTGCTGGTGTCTTTTTCTGTCTCATAAACATGCAAGATTTCAGGTACATCTTGCTACTTATACTTACACTTAGGTCACACTACGCAAACGTGTACACGTTTATGTATACACACTCATCTGAGTTTTCTTTGATTTTATCTTAATAGTTCTTGTTCTTATTGCTTTTCCCTTTCATATCCATGGGGAAGTGGAATAAGAATCTTTCCTCCGTAAGCCATGCGTGTTGTAAAAGTCAACTAAAATGCCGGGAACAATGGGCTAGTAACCCCTTTTCCTGTATAGCTTACTAAAAGAAGAAGAAGAAAACCGTCAAAGTGGGATGTTTGAATGTGCGTGGATGTTGTGCGAATGATAAGAAAGAGATGATTGTAGATGTTATGAATGAAAAGAAGCTGGATGTCCTGGCTTTAAGTGAGACAAAGCTGAAGGGGGTAGGAGAGTTTCAGTGGGGAGAAATAAATGGGATTAGATCAGGGTTTCAAATAGAGTTAGAGCTAAAGAAGGAGTGGCAATAATGTTGAATAATCAGTTATGGCAGGTAAAGAAGGAATATAAATGTATAAATTCAAGGATTATGTGGAGTAAAATAAAGGTTGGATGTGAAAAGTGGGTTATAGTAAGTGTTTATGCACCTGGAGAAGAGAGAAGTGTAGAGGAGAGAGAGATTTTGGGAAATGTTGAGTGAGTGTGTGGGGAGTTTTGAACCAAGTGAGAAGTAATTGTGGTTGGGGATCTTAATGCTAAAGTGGGTAAAAATGTTGTGGATGGAGTAGTAGGTAAATTTGGGGTGCCAGGGGTAAATGTAAATGGGAACCATTAATTGAGCTATGTGTAGAAAGAGGTTTGGTAATAAGTAATACATATTTTATGAAAAAGAGGATAAATAAATATACAAGGTATGATATAGCACGTAAGGAAAGTAGTTTGTTGGATTATGTATTGGTGGATAAAAGGTTGATGAGTAGGCTTCAGGATGTACATGTTTATAGAGGGCAACGGATATATCAGATCATTATTTGGTTGTAGCTACAGTTAGAGTAAAGGTAGATGGGACAAAAGAAAATGGCAACAGCAAGTAAGAGAGGGTAAAAGTGTATAAACTAAGGGAGGAGGAAGTTAGGGTGAGATATAGCAACTATTGGCAGAAAGGTGGGCTAGTGCAAGTAGGAGTAGTGGGGGGTTGAAGAGAGTTGGGATAGTTTTAAAATGCAGTATTAGAATGTGGGGCAGAAGTTTGTGGCTATAGGAGGGTGGGTGCAGGAGGAAAGAGGAGTGAGTGGTGGAATGAAGAAGTAAAGGGTGTGATAAAGAGAAAAAGGTAGCTTATGAGAGGTTTTACAAAACAGAAGTGTTAATAGAAGAGCAGAGATATGGAGAGTAAAAGAAAGGTGAAGAGAGTGGTGAGAGAGTGCAAAAGAAGAGCGGATGAAAGAATGGGAGAGGCTCTGTCAAGAAATTTTGCTGAAAACAAGAAAAAGTTTGGAGTGAGATAAACAAGGTAAGAAAGCCTAGGAACGAATGGATTTGTCAGTTAAAAACAGAGTAGGGGAGTTAGTAGATGGGGAGCTGGAGGTATTGGGTAGATGGCGGAATATTTTGAGGAACTTTTAAATGTCGATGAAAAAATGGAGGCGGTAATTTCATGTACTGGCCAGGGAGGTACAACATCGTTTAGGAGTGAAGAAGAGCAGGATGTGAGTGTGGTGGGAGGTGCGTGAGGCATTTCGTAGAATGAAAGGGGGTAAAGCATCTGGAATTGACGGAATCATGACAGAAATGTTAAAAGCAGGGGGATATAGTGCTGGAGTGGTTGGTATTTTTGTTTAATAAATGTATGAAAGAGGGAAGGTACCTAGGGATTGGCAGAGAGCATGTATAGTTCCTTTATATAAAGGAAGGGGATAAAGAGAGTGTAAAAATTATAGGGAAGAAGTTTACTGAGTATACCAGGTAAAGTGTATGGCAGGGTTATTATTGAAAGAATTAGAGGTAAGACAGAGAGTAGGATTGCAGATGAGCAAGGAGGCTTTAGAGTGGGTAGGGGATGTGTAGATCAAGTGTTTACAGTGAAGCATATATGTGAACAGTACTTAGATAAAGGTAGAGAAGTTTTTATTGCATTTATGGATTTAGAAAAGGCATATGATAGAGTGGATAGGGGACAATGTGGCAAATGTTGCAAGTGTATGGAATAGGTAGTAAGTTACTGAAGGCTGTAAAGAGTTTTTATGAGGATAGTGAGGCTCAGGTTAGGGTGTGTAGGAGAGAGGGAGATTACTTCCGGTAAAGTAGGTCTTAGACAGGGATGTGTAATGTCACCATGGTTGTTTAATATATTTATAGATGGGTTGTAAAAGAAGTAAATGCTAGGGTGTTGGGGAGAGGGTGGGATTAAATTATGGAGAATTAAATGCAAAATGGGAGTTGACACAGTTACTTTTGCTGATGATACTGTGCTTATGGGAGATTCTAAAGAAAAGTTGCAAAGGTTAGTGGACGAGTTTGGGAGAGTGTGTAAGGAGAAAGTTAAAAGTGAACATAGATAAGAGTAAGGTGATGAGGGTATCAAACGATTTAAATAAAGAAAAATTGGATATCACATTGGAGAGAGGGATTATGGAAGAAGTAAATGTTTTCAGATATTTGGGAGTTGACGTGTCAGCGGATGGGTTTATGAAGGATGGGGTTAACCATAGAATTGATGAAGGAAAAAGGTGAGTGGTGCATTGAGGTATCTGTGGAGACAAAAAACGTTATCCATGGAGGCAAAGAAGGGAATGTACGAAAGTATAGTGGTACCAACACTCTTATATGGGTGTGAAGCATGGGTTGCAAATGCTGCAGCGAGGAGGAGGCTGGAGGCAGTGGAGATGTCCTGTCTAAGGGCAATGTGTGGTGTAAATATTATGCAGAAAATTCGGAATGTGGAAATTAGGAGAAGGTGTGGAGTTACTAAAAGTATTTGTCAGAGGGCTGAAGAGGGGTTGTTGAGGTGGTTTGGTCATTTAGAGAGAATGGATCAAAGTAGAATGACTTGGAGAGCGTATAAATCTGTAAGGAAAGGAAGGCGGGTAGGGGTCGTCCTAGAAAAGGTTGGAGGGAAGGGGTAAAGGAGGTTTTGTGGGCGAGGGGCTTGGACTTCCAGCAAGCATGTGTGAGCGTGTTAGATAGAGTGAATGGAGACGAATGGTTTTGGGACATGACGATCTGTTGGAGTGTGAGCAGGGTAACATTTTGTGAAGGGATTCAGGGAAACCAGTTAATTGATTTAATTGGACTTGAGTCCTGGAAATGGGAAGTACAATGCCTGCACTTTAAAGGAGGGGTCTGAGATAGTGACAGCTGGGAGGGACTTTTCTCAGCTGTCGTATCTGAGCTCCTCTGCAAAGACAGTGATTATGTATGAGTGTGGTGAAAGTGTTGAATGATGATGAAAGTATTTTCTTTTGGGGATTTTCTTCTTTGGGTCACCCTGCCTCGGTGGGAGACGGCCGACTTGTTGAAAAAAAAAAAATATATATATATAATATATATATATATATATATATATATATATATATATATATATATATATATATATATATATATATATATATTGGTAGACAGCAACCACCCAGGGAGGTACTACTGTCCTGCCAGGTGACTGTGAAACAGAAACCTGAAACTGTTTTACATGATGGTAGGATTGCTGGTGTCTTTTTTCTGTCTCATAAACACGCTGGATAACAGGTATATCTAGCTACTTCTACTTACACTTTAGGTCACACTACACTGGCATACACATGCATATATATACATACACACATCTAGGTTTTTCTTCTTTTCTTAATAGCTCTTGTTCTTTTTATTTTCTCTATTGTCCATGGGGAAGTGGAAAGAATCTTTCCTCCGTAAGCCATGCGTGTCGTATGAGGCGACTAAGATGCCGGGAGCAATGGGCTAGTAACCCCTTCTCCTGTACAAATTTACTAAAAACGAGAAGAAGAAAAACTTTATAAAATTGGGTTGTCTGAATGTGCGTGGATGTAGTGCGGATGATAAGAAAGAGATGATTGCCGATGTTATGAATGAAAAGAAGTTGATGTCCTGGCCCTAAGCAAACAAAGCGAAGGGGGGAGGATTTTAGTGGGGAGAAATAAATGGGGGTTGTCAAGAGAGAGTTGAGCTAAGGAAGGAGCAAAATTTTGAAGGATCAAGGAAGGAAAAGAAATAAAAGGAACAAAATTTTTGGGGTTAAAAAAAAATGGATGCGAAAAGGGGGAAAAACGTGTATGCACCTGGAGAAGGAAGGGGGGTGAGGGGGGAAGATTTTGGGAATGTTAAGCGTGTATAGGAACTTTTTAACCAAATGGGGGTAATTTTGGTAGGGGGCCTAAATGCTAAAGTGGGAGAAACATGCAGAGAGGGTGTAAAAGTTTGGGGTGCCAGGTGTAAATGATAATGGGAGCCCCTTTATTGAACTTTTTTTAGGGGGTTTATTAAGTAATTTTTAAGAAAAAGAGGGTAAAAGAACAAGATATGATGTGGGCGTAATGACAGTAGTTTGTTGACATTTTTGGAGATAAAAGACTTTGAGTAGACTTCAGGATGCTGTTTATAGAGGGGCACAGATATATCAGATACTTTTTTATTATAGCTAAGGGGAGTAAAAAGGGAGATGGGATACAAGGAAAATAGAATGAAGAAAAAAAAGGTGAAGGTTTATAAAAAAAGGAGGCAGTTAGGGTAAGATATAAACAACTATTGGGGGATAGATGGGCAGTGAGTGGGAATGGGTTTAAAATGTATGGGGGAGATTTAAAATGTGGTTTGAGTGTTCAGGAAGTTTGGTTACAGGCGAGTGGGTGCGGAGGGGAAAAGGGGCGATTGGGGGAATGATGATG
>WNWK01000116.1:757500-794602 GCA_009830355.1 Cherax destructor | reverse complement strand
AGAATCAAGGTCAGAGAAGAGCGAAGGTCAGACGTATTGAAAGGGCCAGTCGGGTCCCTGGTACCTGAAGCAGGTGACGAACCAGCACCAGCAAGAGGTACAGGGGCATGAGAGGTGTCCAAAGAGTCATCCGTTAACGAGGCTGGGTCAGTACTGGGTGCGGTATCAGGAAGGGGCCCGGGGGTAGTGGGTTCATGGATTGGGTCAGCCATGGTTAAGTTACCTTTCTTTATTTTTAAGAAAAAAAAAAAAAAAAAAAAAAAAAAAGGGGGAACGTGGAGGAATAGCTCCTAGGAGGAATGAAAGGAGCGTAAATCCCCCTCCGCGCCCAAGAGGACCTCAACACCGCAAGTGGTGCAGATGCAGCATGGAACCCGTGCCATACCCTACCCTTCATGCCAGTAAACCAGCAATCCGGGATAGCAGCCTCACATCCACAGAGCCATCTCGGCGGACAAAAGAGAGGGCGGCCGGATATCCGCCACAAAGCATACCGCCTTCGGCCACCACCCCCGGAATCCGAAAGGCGGCCTCCAGAGATACACCCGTCGCCCGAAAGATACCCAAGGCCACCCCCCAGGTGACCGGAGAGGGATCGGGACATCCCCAGGCGATCCAGATTCCACGGCAAACTACACCACCGCCAAGGACCTCAACGGAATGGGATGGACCACGATACCCTTCCCCCTACCTAGGAACTAGAATGCCTGGGGAGAGAAGCTCCCAGGGTAAAACTGGGAAGGAAATAAGGGAGGGATGAGGAGGAAAGGGAGGATGGGGAAGATGGGAAAAGGGAGGGGGGATTGGGTGGTAATTAGGTTCGGTCTGAGGAAGAAGACCAAGAGGTCCAATTCCTCAGACCGATAGCCTCTTTACCACGACAAGGAGCCCCCCTTAAAGAGGATTACCAAAGAAACTTCTGTAATATTACGCCCTTAGGACCTGCCACTCAAGGACATTTATGCACGTGGCCTCTAGAAATAAGCACTAGTTTATAGTGCAAGCTCTCCTGACAGTTTAACCCCCTCTGCCATACTAACAACTTTAGTAATAACTATACTCCACAGCCTAGACTGGCTAACCATTCCTAGATCTATTGGACTACGTAAGAGAAAGTAGTATTTTGGGCTGGAAAAGACAAGTATGCTCCATGGAATTAATAAAAAGGCAATCAGGGTCACGCACTAAAGGGTCCCTATCCACTGCAAGATACCTCAGGCACTGTTTAAGGAGAGAGAAGGGCGCGAGAAAGAAAAAAAAAAAAGTCTGCAGGCAGAGGGGCCCCTAAGATTCAGACCAGGCCGCATCTGAGCAAAGACCATGAAGGTTAAGCCATGCACAAGCAAATGCATCTCTCCAGAACGAGCGGGGTTTATAGAAGTAGGCTAACTTAAATGGTAATATAGACCGAACTCTTCACACCAGGAACAGGGAAAACTTACCAGATTTAAGGAGGCCCAGGAATTAAATTTCATATCTGCGATAAAATATTTAATAAGCGAAGCAGCTAAAATCTGGTAGAATAGTAGAAAAGGCAGACAAAAAAGGTGTGAAAAACTAAAGCAGAATCTATTCTGAAGCAGCATGACAAGTGGTGACTATGCATAGATAGTCTGTACCGGAGAAATTTAACCGCTTCAACTAATGAATCGAGTTAGAGCCAGGGAGCTACCAGGCCAGAGTCAATGTTATCTAATTTGTCCGATAAAGAGCTAATCACCAGCATAAAGATGCTCTGGGAAGTAGACTTTAGGGGGTAAACATCCAGGCAAGGGACGAGATTAATTATATAAATTCTTTGGTAGAAGTTTCCAGGTAATATTCTTAACTACTGTAATGACAAGGTTTAAATTAAAAGTACAGAAAAATTAGTATTTTATTTAGAGCTTTTAGCACCTAACATTAAAACTTAAATCCTAAATATCACAGCATAAAACAGGTAGCACCATCAAAGGTTTGTCAGGATCTATTAACCTTAGCTACAAACTAAGAGTTGAGAGCAAGCGGTTAATATTTAGAGGCTTCATATTTACAATATTTCACCCAACTGGTAGAGCTTCCAATGAAAGATCTTTTATACCTTTCTAATCGATATAGGGAATCTATTTTCTAAAGTTACCCAAAAAGCCAAGTCCAAAACCAGTACCAAAATCCATATTCTTCATTAGGTGGAGTGGTGACATCTAAAGCGTCATCCAAAAGCATAGTATCTTCGGAAGCTCCTGAACTAGAATTATTAGAACTTACTAACATACTAAAAACAGCTTGAGACAAACTTTCATTACTTGCTACACTGTCTTCAGGTTGGTCAAGAGCATGGAGGTCGGCCGTTGGTGTTCTGTTGCTATTGCAGTGTGCTAGTGAAGGGTCACAGACAGAACTATTTGAGTCACTTCCGTCTCGAAGTGTCGAAGTCAAGGTTGCAGCAACCTGTACTACTGGTGTACTATCAGTGGAGATGCTTAATATAGTTTCCAAAGTCTGAAGGTCTTCACTCGATATGCTAAATTCGTTAGTACTACTCATGACATCCATAGTATCAGTGTATCTAGTAGTCAGAAGAGAAACATACGGAGAGTCAGGGAGATTAACACTAGTCTCTCCTGAGGCAGACTGTATCCGTGTATTTCCTGATGAAGTGTTAAGCAATGTTGAAGTGGCATTTACAGAAGTGTAGTTCCTATACTCTGAGAACTGGGTCGAGTTTGACAAATTATCCTCATATCTGGTAAAAAATAAGTTAAATTTATTCTCGATAAAGCGCCCATAGTTGTAGCCTAAGCTTCCGTTAGCACTTTCTGAGCGAGTGTCTCTACTATCCTCAGCAGAGTCCGGCAGAGTTTCATGTTCGTCGGGTGTAAAAAGATATTTATCATCCTTTTCCTCTACTAAATTATGAGAAATATAGTCAGCGGCATTTTCAGTGACGCTAGACGGTGTCAAGTGGGAGTTAATTAAAGTTTGAGGATTTGAATAAGCTTCGGAGACTAGGAATTCAGATTCATCTTCGTTTGGTGCCATAGACTCTTCGAGATTAAAGACAGCATTCTTTGTTTTACCAGCTGGAAAAAGGAAAATTACATGTTCACATTAAATTTTTTTAATTAATTTTTTAAAAACTAGGTTAGTCTGTGCTAAAAGTAATATTGAAAGTTTAGTTTGTTATAAACAAGTGAATAAGGTTTAAGTAAGGCTCTGTAGGAACAAGACAAACCAGTACTAGTTTAACTAGTGTCAAGGGATTACTAATGTTACGGACTATTAAAGCAAAGGAGACTAAACAGTTCAAATTATAAATCTACAGTTTGTTTTACCGACTGAGAAAGTTTACCAGTGCTGTAGCGAAGCTGTTTATCGTGGTAACGTTCTAAGGAAGGAACTTTCACCATCAGCGTATCTACGTCTGAAGGATTGGAATCGCGGTCGTCAGTATGGACGTGGTGTGGGACAGAGTCACAGCACATACGAGTACCCAAGACACATGTATATGGCTGGAAGAAAAATGAATGTTAGTATAATCATTGGTTGAAGTAATTAGATTTAAGGCAAACAAAGGTGGTTTGGAAGAGTACTTGTTACCGGTATGAAGACCCTTAAACTCTCCCCTTCCACACCACCAGGAGAAACTTTCCAATGCACTGACAGCGAAGGACGAGGCGGCGACGACTGAGAGGGGAAGTACTTCTATGGCGCAAAAGTCAGTTTTAGGTACACAGCGACAGTCCTTCCTACGGCCCATGTATGGTTCTGCCGGAGCCATGCCGCTCCATACCCCACACACCTGCACGCTGGAAAAAAGAAAAATAGCAAAATAAGTTTAAATGATTTACTAGCCTGACTTGGCATTGTAAAGAGTAGATAAATTAATATTAGAAGTCTGCACGAGTGGCTAGAGGGAGATCTAGAAAGAGAGGTCAGGGCAAGTTAATTTCCTCCCTATCTTTACACTTCGAACCAGCTTTTTACTTAAGCAATTCAGGAATGAATGTTCCAAGGCAGACTGATGTGACAGTTGTCAAGTCACAGTTTACTCTCCCTTGTCATAAAGTGCTGTCAAGTCGCACTTTCAGACATGTTAAGCAGGAACAGCTCCCGTAGCCGCCTCGAAGGGCACGGATTTACAGTTAAGTAGAGACGATTCATGGGTAAAAATCCCAGCCATGTATAGTTGAATTTTTCCCATATGCCTAAACCTTCCTTTGGCAGGTATGCTGTTCCAGAGTCCCATACAAATTAGGAAAGAGTGAACCATCACTTAGAGAATATTAAGAGGGACTAGCCTCAAATCTGTACGCTGAAATCATTCCATAAGAGGGCAGAAAAAACACCGCAGGAAGGGAGCAATGATCCCCTCCCAGATGAGCTGGGGCGCCATGAGTAAGCCAAGAGACGACTGTCACTCCATCTCCAAGACTTCAAATTGCTTTTCAGCATACACAAGGGAGATGACCAATACTCTTGGCTGCTTCAAGGAGCTGGACAGACCTAAAGTCCGCACTTTATCAACTAAGCAGTTCGTACGTAGGCTTGCGTGTGATCAGTAACAGCCTGGTTGATCAGGCCACGATTCACCCAAAGACCTGGTCACTGACCGAGCCACGGAGGCGTTGACCCTGTGGGAGCAAGGGCAAAGTTTAAATTTCATTTATAGCCAACATCAGTTAAAGAGAATCCCTAGTCATAAATTAGAAGAGGAAGAAAAAAAAAAAAAAAAAAGTGGGGTTGCACTAGTAAATTCATTTTCATAAGAGATGAGAGGTGACGGGTCCTCCTATCACAGCGACTCGTCCAGTAGTTTCCCCCCATTTACCCTGTGTAGAATGGGAGAGATTTCAAAGAGTTGAATAAATTTGAAACATTTTGATATGACGATTTACTACTTAAATTCAAGCAAAGGGTTCACTTAACCCTTTTTCCAGACCGCCCCAAGACAGTTCCTGAAATCGTCCAACGTTAGAACAAAACTGTTTCATGTTAAGTCCTCAGTATCTGAAGAGAAATCTAGTTCAAGAATAAAGTAATTTGAAGCTCTTGTACAACTTGAATTTTCCTCAATTTAAGAAGGATAAACAAGTAGCATAATAAAAAATATTAAAAGTTTCTTACCATACAACGAACCACGTCACCAGAAACCCCATTACGATAAATAATAAGCTTTCCTTCACACACACAAACCCTCAGTAGACAACTGGTTGACACTTGAAGCTCACCTCTCAGGTAACCTTTACACTTCACTCGTAACTCTTGCTCGGCGCCAGTTTCGGATCCCCGAAGCTGGTTAACTGGTTAACTGGGATTTAAGTTTATCGACTAGGTGAGGGGTCATTAAGACTGCATTTCGTTTGTTCACCACCGATGGAGAATAATTTAATCCCTAAAATAGGGATTAAATCAAACTCTCTGGAATATATATATCCCTGTGTGAAGTTGTTGTCGTTGATGGTACAGTTGAAGCAGTGCCGACAATTATTTATAATGGTTATAGAATTTAAAACTTCATACTACATGATACATAGAAATGGTATACAATATGAAGACGATTCTTTTATAAGACATACAACTTCGTGCAATGATGAAATACACAATGAACTAACAAGAAACTTGTAATACTGTATAAGAATATTGACGACTGTTTTCAAACTTTACTATGCATCCCACCTCACAAAGTTTTACAAAACATGGTGGCTGCTATGTTAATTCTCCACCTAATTGCATTTCAGTTGTCTTCAAATATTTTTACTCCATATTATAGCTGATACAGAATAACTTAAGCTCAAATAAACTTATTTTTCTACTGAAATCGTGTATTCTTGTGACATATAATACTACAATGTAGTACATCAATGAAAATGCCACACCAATAGATGCCAAAACCGCAACACTAGATACATGACATCCAATTATTCCCGTGCACCCTATATGACTTACATACCTTATACATGACATACATAAAAGAGCATAACTTATATATAATGTCAAAATACACTTGAAACAAACCAATACCCTTTGTCACAAGGGTGCATCTTTGTCACATGCAAATATATCTACCAAACACATAAAACTAAAGCAGGCCCTAAACCCTGTACCTTATTATACAAAACAGGTACATGAGTCTAATATTTTGTATTCCCTACGTCATCATCCAACAGAGAAGCTCCCATACTCATACTCCAGACCCATGCCTTCCGACCAAGAAAACCGTCAGGTAAACCCACTCAATCCTTACAAAAAGATTAACCCTATAATCAAAACCCCCCCCCCACTTGAAAAGCCACCCCCCTGCGTCATTAGTCATCCCAACCCCTCCATGCACACATACCCTAAAACCCCTTATCTCCCCACAACCGCTAAAATTACCTTGATAATTAAAATCCCCTCATTGCCGACAATTACATGTTAATAATGGTGGTAGTAGACAGGGTTTATACACTTCTGGGTGTGTATACCCCTCACAACAATATTGTATACATCGAGAGGTGTCTAACTCAAGTGTATAATATATATTGAAGTTTACTTTGATTCCTGATTTAGAATTAAAGTGTTTTTGACTGGTAATGAACAGATTACCTGCATCCTTAATGATCCTCCAGTACTTGTTAAGCTTTAGACTCAATAAATCAACCAATCATCTCTCACAAAATAGGTTACTTGTATTACTTAGGGAAGTGCACATCTGAAGTGTTAAAGCCTCTCTAGGGAGGTGCCTTGATGACGGTGAGAGGGCTCTTGATCTTTGGATTTTTTTTTATATTTTTATTAAATAACATGATAAGTACATCAAACAAATAACATGTCATGGCCTTAAAACATCAGCCATCTCATAAGCCAACATTAATACAAACTGAACTTAATATATGCACAGGACGCACCAAAGTATACAAATATAAAGATCACAGAAAATATGGTGAGCCAAACCTCACACACACCAAAATACTTTATTACTTGATGGACATATTGTGAAACAGATAACAAAACAAAATACAGATTTAACACCAACACATGAATTTTGGAAAAACGTCACTAAAAACGTAACTCCGCTAAAAAACCCAATATGTACAAGAAACAATGCGCCTTTAAGGCGAAAACATGTATATTGCATGACACTATAAATGAAGGCTCAGCAAGGGTCTAATGACCACACAATGTAAAAGTATACAATGTAATATCTTCCACACGCCCCCTTCACCTTCCACTAACATACGCATACTCTTCCATGGACACAGGTCCATCAAACCTACCGTTATAAATTTATACAAACCCATAGGTACACTAAACCCTCGGATGTCAAAGAAACACTGCCATAGCCAGCTGAACTGGCCTTACATTTATGATCCACATAGGACATATAGCATCCTGGTCTGTAACGGACCTCACTAATTTGCTGCAAAAGATCACCACACAACAAAACAAATGCCATCACTTTTAGAGCTATAAAACATAGCCCCAAAAACATGTTAAACCTTAAACATATGTCAATACAAAAACATTGAAATATTTATAAAAACCATTACCAAGAAGCCAACACTCCAAATTATCTAGTCATAATATAATATAGCATACAGTCTAGGTAAACCCCAGTTGCCTCTCCCCTTACATACACCGAAAGTCTTACATCCCCGAAAGTCTTGAGTCACAAACACACCCATGCATACCTTCCCGTGTCTAGCCGTCTTCCCTCCCCCCCCAGTTGACAGTCCCCTCTTCAACGTGCATACTCGATATGAAACCCCCCCAAAACCTATACCCCCTCCCCCCCACAGACACCACCTAACACCCCCACCCTCACGCAACCTTTCAACCAGCCCCGTCCCTATGCCTCTACTGACCAGCCCCCCTTACAACTCCCAACTCATCCACCCCTTAAAGCCCCCACCGAAAACGCCGTCTCCCAATGTTTCCCATATATCTCCAGGTTCCTAAATCTCGTTCTATAGAATCTAGCTGCTAGTGCCCGAATCCTACCCATACTGCTCACCTCTCTCATACCCCAGGACATGTGTATATAATCCAAAATGACATACACTAATGCCCTTTGAACATCGTCCGAACAACCCCCAAAGTCCAAGCTTAAACCCCATAAGATTGATACCCCTCCCACACTCCTAAACACTCTCCCAGACCAAACCCACACATCATCCAAATCACTACAAAAATACACAGAATGATACGCCATATCCAACTCCCCGCAAAGAGGACACGACCCATCTACCACTATACCCATACAAAACAGCTGTGCTCGTGATGCTAAGACACCACGGAACTTTTACCCTTCTTATCCAAAACCACACCTTCTTCCAATTGTATAGGGAAAACTCTGCCTTCCCCCATAGAACCTCTAAATTTTCCCCCGCCCTGTCAAGTTTACTTACCTTAATCCTCCCAGGATCCCTCACCACCAACAAAAATCTTAAGATCGCCTCACAAGTCAGCACATCCCTCGCACCCCACCATCTCCTCACAACCCACATTACTCGATCTACCCGTGCTCCCTGATATCCCCCTCCCTCCCAGGAATTCCTGCTTCAAATACACACCCAACAATCTATGACACAAATGTATCAATCCCAACCCCCCTAACCTCACCTTCGCCATAACTACATCCCGATGCAACCAATGCCTACCATATGCCCAAATAAACCTTATAGTCTTCCTTTGCAAACGAAGAATGTCCTCATCACAAAAGGGGTATATTGCACCCACAAAACACAACCTACTATAAATGAGTGTATTAATAACTATAGCTCTCTGCAAAAGAGTTACCTCCCCAGGTTTCCAACCCCACATCCTTGTTATGGCAGCATCCACCACTTCCGTTGAATTAATCCTTCGTGCCTCCTGAGTATCCCTAGCAAAAGTTATCCCACAAATCTTAAGCCTGTCTACCAAAATCCACCCACACCTCCTCCCCAACGCCCCTTCCACCCACGTGCCTACCTCCATCAGCTTGGACTTCATTCTATTAACCCCCATCCCCGTAGCTTTCCCAAAAACCCCGACAATCCTACCCACATTGGCTAAACCTACAATTACGGGGGCTAACCTAGGATCCTCTACCTGTTCCCACACTCCCTCCCTTACCAACCCATAAAAGGGGTTCTGCAGACACGCAAAAAGAAGCTGAGATACAGGACAACCCTGCCTCAGTCCCCTACCCATGCTCACAGCCTCCCCTAACATCCCATTAATCTGGACCCGAAACTGTGCCCCTTCATAAAGCGTTTTCACCCAACCAACCACCTCCTCCCCAAACCCCTGCCTCCAAAAAATCTTCCACAACATCCCTTTTTCCACCCTATCATAAGCGGTTTCCCAATCCAAGCTGATAACACCTCCTCCCCCTCTCCTCTCAAGAAAATCCCTGATTCTATAATGCCCCATATGCATACTCCTCCCTGGCACACCGAACTGCCCCTCATCCAAAAGTCTACCCAAAACCCTCTTCATGCAATTCCCCAAGATCTTCGCAAAGATCTTGTAATCACCACAAAGAAGAGTTATAGCCGTATAACCACTCAGAGTATTCCCATCATTCCCCTTGGGCACCAACACCACGATCCCCATCCTATGCCCGAGACCCATTTTACCTCCAACTTCATCCATTAAAGACCTTCAACAACACTTCCCGTAACACCTCTCAATGCCTAACATAAAAATCCCCAGGAATCCCATTGATTCCCGGCGCCTTCCCTAAATGTAACTCCTACACTGCCTGCCCCACCTCCTCTTCCGTAATGTCCCCCTCCAAACCTCTCCTTCCGTCTTCATCCACACCCTCCAAGACTCCCTCCAAAACCCTATTACCCTCCGCCACATCAAACCCCATCCCGCCCATCTTCCATCTAAACCAGTGCCCTGCATACCCACACATCCCCTCCATTGTATTCACCACCTGCCCTACCCTATACCTACCCAAATCCCCATCCACCTTCAAAGACATGATCGTCATACCCCTACGCCTCGCCTGAAATCTACACAACACCAAAGTTGAAGGCTTATCCCCCACAGAATGTCTTTCACTCCACTCCTTACCCTAAGAGCTTGAAACCGCTCATTCTGTATTTCCCGAAGCTGTCCGCACAAATTATCTATTTCCCCCTGCCTCTGCCTACCCCATGTATCATAACAGTCCCGCAACTGTGCCTCCAAGTATTTCTGTTTCCCAAAATGGTACCCCGCTTCCTCCCTTCCTACCCTCTGATAAAACTCGCGAATGGCCACCTTTGCCCTCCCACTCCACCAACCGACCACATCGATAATACCCCTACCCTCCCCCCACAGCCGTGCCCACCAATCTGCGAAAACCTCTCTGTGCCCCACCCCATCCATTTAACTAACATTCAACTTCCAATAACCTGGATAAGTAGCTACCGCCCCCACCCACCCGAACTCCGCCAAAACACCCCTGTGGTCAGAGAATCCTACGTCGATGCAACTAACCCGTTCCACTTGCATCACCCTTGATACATGTATTCTATCTAGCCTAGCTGCGTATCCCCGACGAAAAAAACGTATAATCCACATCCCAACCCCCTCCACTGACGACATCCACCACCCCAACTGCCCCAAGGACCTCCCGTAACACACCTAATACACACCCTGATCCCCGCGGCTTTACATCCTTCTCCCGTAACACACAATTCCAGTCCCCGGCAATCACTGAGACCATAGGCAACCCTCGCAGGGCATAAATCAACTCGTCCCGTTCAAAATCCTCCTTACATCGCCGTGTATGCACCACCGGCATATACACACCAACCAGCGCCAGCTGGACCTTCCCCCACATCCCCTCCACTCTCACAATCCTTCCACCCCCTCCCTCTTCCCAAGTCCATAATCGAAAAGGACTGGTCAGACTTATCCCTATCATGACCCCACCCTTTAAGCTTCCTGAACTGCCCATAAACATTGCATACCCATTCAACTGTAAGTCATGTCCACACCTAAAATTGTGCTCTTGAATGATACACACATCAACTCTCATACGTCTCAATGTCATCTCTAGCCACCGTCTCTTTACCTCTGTGCGCAGGCCGTTAACATTAACACTCAGACACCTGAATACAACAACGGGGGTTTACCTTTAGACTTTACGACCTTGGCGGCTCCCACCTGCACCACACCTTCCTTGCCATTGCCCCCTTTCATACCCTGCTTTGCCAACTTCCCCCCTTTGTTAGCCCGAGCCATCGCTACTGAAGCCTTTTTACCCAACCTCTGGCCCAGGGTAAGCACATCATTTTCAGCTATACCACTGGATTGTTTCCTCAATTCCCCCACCACTTCCATCACCCCCTTCTCCTCCCTATGCACCTCCACCTCCACCTGTCTACCAACTACCCTTTCCCCTTCCACCTCATACTCAGATCCCGGCTCACACTCATCCTTCTCTCCACACTCATGCCCCTCTGATCCAACATCCTACACAAATCCTCCAACAAAGGGGAGGCCAACTCAGCATCCAGGCCCATGTTCCCCTGTGGCACCTCAACCCGACGAGGCTCAGGCTCCGTTTCCATCATAGCCGATGGCAGTGTTGTGACCACCACCTCAGATGCCTTGACCACCTCACTCCACTTCCTGCCATGCTCCATTACCATGGCTGGTTGTACTTTGCCTCTTGCACTTGCATCTTCCTGCTGATGTTCCATACCCTGACGCCACTGCTGAGGATCTCCATGACGTTCACAAGTCGCTGCAACATGGCCAGCCACACCACAGAGACGACAGGTTCTCACCTGCCCAGGATACGTCACATATACCTGCGTTCTGAAGACGTCCATGAGCACGTACGATGGTATCTGCCTCCTAATCGTCATCTTCACAGAGAATGAACCTTCTGGCAATCCAGCATATAGACCTTGGGCCCAGCGGCCTTCCGTAATTGCATGGATTACCCCAAACTGCTGAAACACCTCCTTCACATCCATCTCCCTGGCTTCAAAAGGTACATTACGAATTTTAAGCCGAATTTTAAGGTACATTACGAATTAATCACAATCCTTGACTCCTGATATGTATCCACAAGGGTGTCATATACTGCACTGGTGTTTAGTTTAACGAAGATCCTGCCGGCTCCATTCAGAGAAACACCATATATATCTTCATTCTGGATCTTGAAAGTGTCCCTGATAATCAAGGGCAGTAGCACATCCACGTTGTTTGGGTAAATGGCCCCCTGTAAAATCTCTATACAGACTGTATTAACTCTGCGTCTGTACTGAGCCGCCATGTTGTTAGGAAAACCAAGCTTCGCTGAACTGCCACCAGGGCCCTGAGCAGCTCACCCACACACCACGAAGGCTGGGCAGCGAATGATCTTAGGAATTAGACTTATCCTCCCCTTCCATTTATCGAACCCGACTAGCAGTTGTGTTCGTTAAACAGAATAGTTTTATTTTTGATGATTTCCGATCTCACCTGGTAAGTACACTTTTAAAGATTGTAGTTCTGGGGTTAATAATTCAAGGAATTGTTGATAACCTCCCTTCCTTGGATCAAACCTGAATGTGTCTCATTCCCCAGGAGCTATATGACCTGTAAGGGTTTAGCGTTTTTTCATAAACATTCTAATCTTTTTCGATACCTCAGCTGCGGCCTCTGAAGATGTGCACTCTGCGACCTGATAACTGACCCAACATTCTTAGCAGTGGGTCGACACTTGGTGTGTGCCCCAGGGCCACTGGTCACACACAGCGTATTAATGTTGCCGGCACTGAATTACTGAAAGGAACTGTATCGCCAGGCGTATCGAATGTGTTGCTGTCAGCAGTAATCCTAAAATAAATAAATAAATGAGATTGCCGAGGATATTGCTGCTGTGCTAGCAGGTCACCGCCTGGGTGTGTTAGGCAACTTCAGCGGTTCTGGTTCCGAAGAAAAATGGGTCGAATCGTTTTCGGGATTCGGTGCCCAGCTGCTCTTCTCTGCGCTGACTACAAGCTGTTGGTGAAGGTCCTGGTAAATCGTCTCCGGCGTTTCCACCCGTGTTTGGCATCGGTTACTCAATAAGCTGTGACGATGGTTTGGGAAAATTTGAGGCTTATGCTCCATGGCAGGATGTTGTGTTTATTGACATACACATTAAATCTTGCCGTCGCACAGTGTCCTAGTGTACAAAAGAGTCTTGGAAGACAGCTGCTGTGAGACACGTGGATAGCCGTAAAGCTGCTATTCTTCTGTCAGTGTGTCCGGCGGAGATAACGAGTTGGTTTGAGGCAGTATTGTATACTGTAAGATCCCGAAGTTTGATATCCTACCTGTTCTTTTTCTAGATATCCGATTTCATCCGAAGTGTATGTACTAGGCGGACGACTGTACAAGTGGTGGTAGTGTGCGTGATTACATCGTAGGACTTCGCTTGGATTACGGGTTCAACTGCTCATCACTGAGCTCTTGGCGAGGATCCAGGAGCTACACGTCGTCTATTGAGGGCGGTTGGACTTCGATGTTCACAGAGGGGTTTCTTTGGGTTGACGAGTTCGTTTAGAGATTATGATAATGGGGGAGAGTGCCTGCCTTGTGTCTGGTACCACGCCCGCCCGCCACAGCTGCTGAAGGCATCAGGCGGGCCAGTGACTGCAGATCCTGGCGGTGGGAAAGCGAGAACTGGTGGACATTGTCTTAGTAGAGGTGACTTTACATATATAAAGAAAAGAAGAAAGCTAGCCACTTGCCCTCTTGCGCTACATTCACAGTACCAAGGAGGGCGATTAACCCGCCTTGTCTCATTCACTTCAAAAGTTACATTGCAACGTTAAAAACCATCTACTAGTCGCACACTGGCATCTTCAGTGACAACGATCACAATGTCTTGAAACTTTGTAACTAAGCTGACTTAAGCCTCAGCTGACAGACAGCAACATCACAAACAAGGGTTTTACTCCAGTCATGGCTACACCGTAAATATCAACGTCAACTACCTCATGTTTCTCAGATTGTTACTGTCAGCAGCAGCAGCACATTCGATACACCAGGCTTACGGAACAACTCTTCTGCGACTTAACAACGACAGTATCAATGCGTTATCTCAGACCAAGGGCCGTGCTGCTCCTGAAAACGCAAGGGACGACACCCTGGCACTGAGCGCTCGTCCTCACAGACCGCTGACGAGTTAGTGAATATCGTTATTACAAATAACTATATTATTATTATTATTCATTAAAGTAGCTGGTAAAATATTTACTATCATGGGTTTATACTAACTTAAATCACTAATAAAATATTCATATAGCTTAGATCATCGGCTTCTTATTCAGCAGCAGACTGCGCTGGCATCCTTAGTGTCCTGTGGCTACAGCGTTTTAATGCTTATATTTTCGCTTTATGAATCAAATACAAAATATCTTCGAAACTTTGACAATTTTCTTGTAAAAATATTGGTAGAATTGTCGGCAGCATGTTAAGTAAATAGGACACACCGCTATGTTTCGCTCTTCTGGAAAGCGAAACATAGCCACAGTAAATACCTTATTGGTTCCTCGTGTGTCCTTTATACCTGACAGTTTTCTTATTGTTAGTCGAGACCGCCATTAAAGTTTGCAAATGACTGGAATGTTATCAAACTGTTCGTTAAAGTTACGGAAGTCGCCAAGAAAATATTCGTTGGCTTGGGCTTTATTTACATTCGCTAAAAATCCACTAAGCCACTCCCAAGACAGGGAGCCAAGGGCGGGTCACCATCTGGAAAAGACCCGGAGCGGGAGAGTACCCGCGCGTCAAGAACAACAAACACTAAGCGAGGATCACTGGCTCGTGGTTCGTTGAAATCACCAGTACATCATCTAAGTTCTAAGCGTATAATATTACCTTTCAAATCACCAGTGCATCATCTAAGTTCTAAGCGTATAATATTACCTTTCAAATCACCAGTACATCATCTAAGTTCTAAGCGTATAATATTACCTTTCAAATCATTTTCAACATCTCTGGAAATTGCTAACAAAACATCGTTCATGCTTTAAATTCCGTATTCTCGCAACTATTGAGATCACGAGAAAAATATCTCGCTAAGTTTGAATCAGTGTCTCTCCTCACAAAACCTGGACGTTTGTTGACTTATGTGGAGAAGAGTATTGATGTATGTTAATGATCTGAAGTAAAGAATAACAATGCTGAGGAGAAATACACTGCTAGGAATGATTCGGACACAAGAAGTCAAAGATGAAAAGAAACACGAATACATTATTAGAGTCGAGTAGTAAGGAAGTAAAACGCACTGAACAGAAACATACTGGAAGCTAAACAGAGCCCACAGCTTTCAGAACAGACACGATGGAGTAAGATATGGTCGGCCCAGAGAGCGAGAGGCGTTCCCAAGGGCTGACTTTCTCAACCTTCCACACTCAGATTCGATAATTATAAACACAGTATGGTAAAAAAAAAGTTGTAAACAAAGCTTTATCAAGTCTTACCTTTCAAATATACATGTCAGCGCACAGAGTGAGAAGTGAGGTGAACACTTCACAGTATAAATGAGTTTACATACTTGTAAAGGGCTCTAGATTCAAGGAACTGTACCTTACCATTACCATTCTTTGAATTCAACTTGGTTTCCTCCCATTCCCCGCCACTGTGTGAACACTAAGGGTTTAACAATTCCCCCATGAATATAATAATAATAATAATAATAATAAAATAATAATAATAATAATAATAATAATAATAATACGCTATTGTTGCAGCTGCCTGCCATGGGATGGTCTGAGGTAATATTCTCAAGGTTCGATAGGTCGCCCATTACGGACGCTGTTAAATACTTTTCCCTCTCTTTCGCTTCCTCTTACACGCTCATTGTTTCATTCCCATTTCTCTTTCTCTCATTTCTTACTTAAATCGCTCTCTGTCTCTCAACCCTTGTCTTCCGCCGCTCACTCTCTCCCACTCCTTATCTCACTCAGTATCTCCTCACTCCTCAAGGAGTCTTTCCTTGAAGGTACAGTAAACTGAAGTCACACACACACACACACACACACAGCGAAGAAGCGGCGCCAGGAGCTGTGAATCGACCCCTGCAACCCAAGGGCAGGGCTACTATGAAACTAATGAAGCTTAAGCTTCAGGGCCCCCAATCCCGGAGGGGCCCCGGAAGCCACTTTAGTCCACATTGCTTAAAATTTTGAGTCTCCTGTAGGAGAAGGGGTTGCGAAGGAGCCCCTATAACAGTTCAAGCTTGAGGGTCCCAAAACTGTAGGTCCGCCACTGTTGTAACCCCAAACTGGTGAGTACATTTGTGAATCAACTCCCGCATCTGCGACTTGCTGAGTACATAAACGAATACACATACATACACATCACTGAAAATTATATATATATATATATATATATATATATATATATATGCAAAAAGATCACAGTAAGCAGGTGATATCAAAATATGCAAGACAACCACTATGAAAATAGAAGAATTCCAAGGCTTGTGACTACTCATTATCAAGGAACTATGTAGTTCCTTGATAATGTGAGTAGTCACGAAAGCTCTTGGAATTCTTCTATTTTTCATAGTGGTTGTCTTGCATATATATATATATATATATATATATATATATATATATATATATATATATATATATATATATATAAACAGACAACGGATACCACGAGCTTAGCGCTGCTCCTCCCAATGTATATATAGACTTTACGATTAGGGAGGAGCTGAGGGCGTCATGACCTGACGACCCATGGGCGTGGGCAGACATGTTGCATGATTTGTTAGTTGAAGCTCCACGTATTCCATTCACTCTCACAAGATGCGGTTCACTCGCTTTCCATTCACTTTCATTCAGAATGGTTCACTCATCTGTGAACTCGCTATATGATTCACTCATCTGTGAACTCGCTATATGATTCACTCATCTGTGAACTCGCTATATGTGTCATAGTGTATGATATAGAATATGCCTTGAGAGTCATGAGGTGCATGGGGTGTGGTGTGCATAACGCACTGCCTAGCAGGGTACGGGGGGCACATAAGGCTAGTTTCTGCATACAAAATTTCCTATAGACTGTGCCATCTGGCGCTGACGGTATGTTGCCTCATACCTTACAAACTCGCCTGTGTAACAGTGTCGCGTGAATTGTGTTCCCTGTGTGTGTGTGTGTGTGAATTGTGTCACTGACTTGTGTTGGCTGGTTGAGGTGGGGGGTGGGGGGCGCACGGTAAATTAATCGTACGTACGAATCAACTTAATCTCTCACAATGGAGGTGCGACACTCTACACAGCATATGTGACATATAGATCAACAGTCATTCTAGTGTGTGACCCAAACCATGAAGGTAGTCGATGCGGACCCTCAGTTAAGCGGGTCCTGAGGACCGTAGCACACCAGGAAACTATCAATCTGTCGTAAAGTGGTCAAAAACAAGGTGACTCGAGGAGATGGAGTCCTCCGCACACGTCAGGCTCGTTAATGACCACATACGCTTCCTCTGGGTAACTGACGGCGAGACTCATCCCGCCTCTCTCATAAAGCCTCGTCTCCGCGTGCTCCTCGAGGGAGACCTTTCTGGGCCGTCAACATTTATGTGGGTGAAAGTTCTTTTCTCATTATTGAGGAAGGTGCGGGCAGAAAAGTGCGGGCAGAAAGCCATACTTGTGAAAGACGACAATTTTACAGGTGATGGATGGCAACAGGTCAAATGCTACTCTCAGGGCTTCACTTAACCAGCAAGTATTTCCGTTTAAAAAAAGTGTAAACAGAATGACTCCATATTTCGAAGCTTGTTACTGTGGCCATCCAGTTAACGTAGCTGTGAAACCATTCATTATCATTGCATACGCCGTAGGTTGTACCGTTGTACAAGAATATATATACGTGTGTATATATATATCTCATACCTCATGTACTGTATATGCCATCTTTATATCAACAATGTATCTCTTAAATTTTTGTATCATATTATGTAATAAAATATACCTATTGGTGAAAAAAGAACGAAAAGATAGGGTGGTAGGGAAAGTGGAATATTCAAATGGCTTCAGGAAAAAATCCAAATATTCTTCCTTGAAGCCTTTTTATCCACTTCTCCGAGGCTATGGGTCCCACAATTATATATATATATATATATATATATATATATATATATATATATATATAAATTAAGGTAGTGTGCAAAACAATGCACAGGCAGAGCTGCTGGATGTTCATGTACAATCTTTGAATATACACCTTTTACTTTTCCTTGCATATTCGTAGCACCATCGTTGGCCTGTCTACGGCAGTTTAATAGAGGAAACATCACCAGAAGTATCAATGACATGGATAAACTCAACAAGATCCTCATGAATTTCTAAGGCATCGTGAACCCAATGTATTGGGAGGTTCAATACTTTCTCGCCTGGGAAAATCCGTTGTTTCATAGCCCATGATTGTGAAGAAGCGTGCACAGTTTAACGTCCTTCAGGACGCCACCTAAAACTGCAGTTCCAGTTTGTCTAATCATTTCATTTTGAATTTCTGGAGACAAACACTTTGGTATTCCTTTACCTTTTCACTTCTGACACATCTATAACTCTAAGTTCACTCAGCTTATTGAGGTTGCCAGTATGCTCTTGGTTTCCTCGTATCGCTAAGCTTTGGCAAAGGAGGTAAAGGAAGCTTTAAAGTAACTTAGCATGATATACCTTGTGTTTGTGCTGTTATGTCGAACTTTGTTCACTCAGCAAGTAAACCTACAGACGTGTTCTTTTCAGCCATGTTTCCTGGTGCAGACCTCCTTATGAGGTAAACAATCCAGTCATGGAAACCAGTCACTGCAAGTGTAACTTCAATATCTCTAATATATATAAATTTTCTTTTTTTTGTGTGTTGTTCTTTGCAGATGTGGCTGAACATTTTTATTTTTACTGGTCATGAATAAAGTCAGCCAAGGAAAATCAACGGAGCGATCCGCTCTAAAACCATGGCGGCTTCTTGAGTGAACCCGACAAGTCTCAAGGAGAACCTGTGCTTCTCTCAGTTGCCTCAGAGTGCCTTCAGTGCCGCAGACGAGTCAGCATGCTGCGGCTGCGGCTGCGGCTGATTATCTCACTTTACAACATTGTTAACACCACCGTAGTCGATACCTCAGCAAGCTAACAAAATTTTGCGCAGTTTCACACAAATAACAATAAGAACTGAAAATAAGAATAAAAGAATAAAGCTAATTTTGTCTTGACGTTAAATAAAACTTAATGAAAAGATAGCTACAGAAAGAAGAAATAAATGGTAATGAAGGAAGCCTGAATTACCAGTTTGAGAAGAGGAGGAAGTCACTCTTGAACAAGATGAATTTGAAGAAAAAGTTCCCTTCTCCAAACCAGTGCCATTCCAAATAACCCAGAATATTGAGCAGACACAAACTGGGCCACAAAAAAGCAGTTAAAAGCATACAGTAGGCCTACTCGCACACTATAACCGCCAGGTTCTGTTACTTGTAGTCCTCGGGGTGATCGTGGGGGTTCAACCCAGCTGAATAAAATCGTCTGGCGTCGCCGCGTCAGTATAATTAAGATTCTAAGTGACTTCCTGTTAAAACTTTCTAGTAGACTTCCTGTTAAAACTTTCTAGTAGACTTCCTGTTAAACCTTTCTAGTATCCATTGTTATCAGCGCTCATGACTCACCTAGTAAATAAACACTTGAAGACTTTACTATCTTCGGAACTATCCACTAGTATTTCCTTAGTAAATAAACACTTGAAGACTTTACTATCTTCAGAACTATCCACTAGTATTTCCTTAGTAAATAAACACTTGAAGACTTGACTATCTTCAGAACTATCCACTAGTATTTCCTTAGTAAATAAACACTTGAAGACTTGACTATCTTAAGAACTATCCACTAGTATTTCCTTAGTAAATAAACACTTGAAGACTTGACTATCTTAAGAACTATCCACTAGTATTTCCTTCCACTTAAGTTCATCACAAATACTCGTTCGTATTCTTTAATTATTTTTATTTTTGGTTTTAATTTTGGATTTTTTTTAAATGTATTTGGAAATAATTTAAAATATTTATTTTTCGAATAAGTTTTGAATTCAGTCTTTTCTTGAAATATTTTCAATAACTGTTTAGACTTTGGTAAATATTTCATGTTATTCATTTCTACATTGTATTAAATATTTATAATTTTTTTTAATTTCTAGCGAATTCATTATACTTTGATTTATTAATTTGGAGAATTGTTCAATAAATGTCAAAGACGTTTGCAAATATTTATAAAAACAAAACATTTAATGTACTTCTGAATGTTTCTCTATAAATGTTTTTCAAAATTTACTTAATTTGCTCTTACAATTTAGGATATATACATCAGTGTATATACATTGAGAGGACTACATCTCTCAATATATATATATATATATATATATATATATATATATATATATATATATATATATATATATATATATATATATGCATTTTTTGTAAAGAACTGTTTGGTGTGTTCTATATTGTTCTCTTATAAATGGTCTACTGAGTACCGGGTTATTTTGAAGTATGTATGTGTGTGTTTCGTACAGACCTAGAGTGAGTTGCAACACAACACGAGTCACATCGCATCAAAGACCTTCCCTGACGCACTACGAGGCTCCGAGGGTCTGGGAACAGCCCTGGGCAGACCCGTTATGAGGACCACCGCACCCTGACCCCGTCAGTGACCTCACTCGTGAGTGACCTCATACTCGTGAGTGACCTCTCGTGAAACTCATCTTGTCCTTCAGGACAGTCATGAAAGACGAGAAAGTAGAGACGGAAGGTGTGAAAAACAAAGGTTATGGGATGGTACGAGAGGAAGAACTTGTATGAGAGATCCTTCATTGAAGGAAGGGAAAGACAGGGAGGGAGGGAGGGAGGGAGGGAGGGTGACTTGATATAAAAGGGCTCTTGATCTGAGGGATTGTAGCTACCCACCCCATCGCCCCCACCATTCTTCCATGGATCGAAGCTGGTTATCTCCCATTCCCCAGGCTCTGTAAGACCCTTGCTAGTTTAGCGCCCTCCAATGAATATACTACTACTACACCAACTATAACTACTACTACTAACAATAATAATAGTAATTATAATAGTAAAAAAGTAATAATAATATTACTACTACTAATAATAATATTGTTATTAATAATAAAGATAATAATGATAATAATAATAATAATAATAATAATAATAATAATAATAATAATAATAATAATAATAATAATAATAATAATGATGGGTACAGAGAGGATATATAGAATACTATGACCTTTTATGAAGATGAGTTTGTTGAGAATGAAAAATCTAGAAAATGAGGTAGAAAGAGGAGTGAAGAAGTAAAGAGAGGTAGGAAAGTGAGGAGAAAAAAGGTGAGGGAACGAGTTAGGGGATGAGAAGGGAGAGAGGAGGAGAAAGGGTGATGGGGAGGAGTATTACAAGGGGAGGTTATCTGGGGACGGAGGGAGGGAGGGAGGGAGAGGTCAGGGTTGCTTATAATCATCTCCCTTCACCTCCCTCCACCCCTCCTCTCCATCCCTTCCCTCCACCCCTCCCCTCCACCCCTCCCCTCCACCCCCTCCCTCCACCCATAACATGTTCAACAACCTCACTCCAACATTCAGGTATGAATTGGGAGTTTTTCAACCTCCTCCGAGTGATTGTTTGGAGGATGACGTCTCTTGTTCCCTACCCTTCCTCCCACCTCCTCTCTCTCTCTCTCTCTTTCTCTCTCTCTCTCTCTCTTTCTCTCTCTCTCTCTCTCCTTCCTCTTTCTAACTGTCTCAGCCTTGCACTCCTGGGCAGGTCGGGGGCGGTGTCAGGTGTATATATACAGTCACAATTGCACCAGCCAGCCATCGTTCCAGACGCCTCCCAGCACACCAGACCAGACATGAAGCTTGTGAGTACAAGGTGGAGGAGGAGGAGGAGGAGGAGAAGACGAGAAAGATGTGGAAAGGGAAGAGAAAAGGGAACTAGAGGAGTCTGTGCCTCTGTGTCAAGACTTGAATATTTTTTTACTCTACAATTTTATTTTCACTAATAATATATAGGACCACCTCCTCCTCCCTTTCATTTTCTATTACATATTCCTTAATATTGGGGTGTTGCTTTCTTCTCGTTTATTGCTTCACTATCTCCCCACATCATCGTCCGCGTGTCTTCCCCGTCTCCTCCCACCACCATCGTCTAGCAGACGATGGGATTTTCACTTCTCTATACTTGTTGACTGAAAGTTCTCTTGATGCGATCAAGGACTGGCAGCGAGAGGAGCGTAGAATCGTGAGTCAGAGAGCATTTCGGAGGTCATCCTTGCGATCAAGGCAATTCGGTAATTGTTCTTGATCGGGAGGATTGCCTTCAAAAATCTGAAGCCTTGCTTTCTGAATCACACATCTACACTCCTCTCGTTACTTAATTTCTGTACAATGCTTCGAAAATTAAAAATTTCTAGTCCGATTCTGACAGCTACAGCCATTACCAGTTTCTGCTGTTGCTCCAAGTTCTCTCAGCTGTCTCCGCTGAGAGACAGTCGAGTACCTAGTACCTAGCCACTCTAGTAGCTCACTAGACTACCTAGTACCCTCTCGGTACCATCTGCCTCTTCTACTTTCTCTAAGAGGCAGCGACCAGTCGACACGAAGATGACAAAGACACACGATAAAAAAATCTATATAACTTTTCAAGTTACGTAACTTGAGAGGCGAGTCCCCATCACTTGAAGTGACGCTCTCCGGTTCATCACCTCACATCTCATGTCTTGAACTGGAGCTACTTTCCTCTCCCTCGGGGTTAAACCTGATTACATCCAGTTTCACGACAGTTGTCTGACCTGTGTGGGCTCAACGCCTCCCCATGACCTGACTTTCATACATCCACAGGTACTAGTCACCTGCCTGGCCGCTGTCGCCTTCGCTGCTCCAAAGCCACAGAGCGACATACCAGAGGCGCAGGTCGTCCGCAGTGACCGGCCAGAGGTGCAGGTCGTCCGGAACGACAGGCCAGAGGTGCAGATCCTCCGCAACGACCGCGAGAACCAGGGTGATGGCAACTTTAACTACGCTATAGAGGCCGACAACGGTATCAACTTACAGGCTGCTGGCAGCGTTGGCTCTGAGGGCCAGAGTAACATCCAGGGCAGCTACTGGTAAGTATACCCTTGATGACGCTGAGGTGTTCTTGATCCAGGCAAAAAGAGCAACCCTCCTGCCACTCCCTGTGTATGATCCATGTGGAGTTAGTGCTTCCCTACATCTATAATGATAATAATACTAGAGAGTGTCAGCGGGGGACTACACACCAGGTATGTTTTGTTTACATTCATGTGAATGTGTAACTCCAGGTTACGAAGATGTAAGATTTTTATATGTCATTCCGATGCACACACACATACACACACACACACACACACACACAAAGGCTACAAAGGCTACAAAGGCTACAAACCTCGGCAAAGGAGAAAGACCTTGGAGTGAGTATAACGCCTAGCACGTCTCCGGAGGCACACATCAACCAGATAACTGCGGCAGCATATGGGCGTCTGGCAAACCTTAGATTAGCGTTCCGTTACCTTAACAAGGAATCGTTCAAGACACTGTATACCGTGTACGTCAGGCCCATACTAGATTATGCAGCACCAGTCTGGAACCCACACCTGGTCAAGCACGTAAGGAAACTAGAGAAAGTGCAAAGGTTTGCGACAAGGTTAGTTCCACAACTCAGGGGTCTGTCTTATGAAGAAAGATTAAGGGAAATAGGACTAACAACACTGGAGGAAAGAAGGGTCAGAGGAGACATGATAACGACATACAAAATACTGCGGGGAATTGACAAGGTAGATAGTGACAGGTTGTTTCAGAGAGGGAACACAGAAACAAGGGGACACAACTGGAAGCTGAAGACTCAGATGAGTCAAAGGGATGTCAGGAAACATTTCTTCAGCCACAGAGTAGTCAGGAAGTGGAATGGACTAGAGAAAGATATAGTGGAGGCAGGAACCATACATAGTTTTAAGACAAGGTATGATAAAGCTCATGGAGCAGGGAGAGCAGAGACCCAGTAGCAGACAGCGAAGAGGCGGGGCCAGGAGCTGAGTCTCGACCCCTGCAACCACAATTAGGTGAGTACAATTAGGTGAGTACACACACACACACACACACACACACACACAAACACACACACACACAAACACACACACACTCATATTTCAGTTAAGAGTTGTAATGGGGTCCCAGAAGAGGCAGTGTATACTTCAACAACTACACATTTTAATCATTTATATGATACACCAAACTTACAGCCACTGCACTTAGAACTGCTGCAAATATTACCTGAAAAAAAATAATAAATGCACCCACGTACACCCCATCAACCAACACATCTGTCACAACGACTCAGCAATAGATGACACAGACAGAAGCTCAGTTATTACAATGTTCGGCTCACAGTAGCAAGGACCCGAGTCTCGTCTTCGCCTTGCAATAAATATGCATCTGCATGTTAGTTGATTGTTTTAGAGGTCATTCTGGGGTGTGGTATATCATTGCGCTCAAACAGAATAAAAGCTCGTGGCCTCTAAAATATTTACTATGCAAAAAATAATGATTCTCCATTCACGGCGGAGTAAACAAAATCCTCCACTGTTTTTCCTGCCCAGGTTACCCCTGGAGGACGGCACCTTCCAGGAAATTCGCTACGTTGCCGACGAGTTCGGCTTCCGTCCAGATTCCTCGCTGCTGCCCACACCCCACCCAGACCCTCCCCATGTCGCTGAGCTCCTCCGTATCGCGGAGGAACAGCGAGCACAGGGCATCACCTTCGAGTGAGGCTCCAGACCCTACCGGAGCCGAATGAGAAAGCGGATCTTCACGGAGTGAGCTACGCGACGACGCAACTCACTCCAACAGAGAGAGAGAGAGAAAGAAAGAGAGAGAGAACTTCTGGCAACATCTTTTCAATGCAACGTAAAGTTCGTTGTGAAAAAAAAAATATTAAAAACATTGTCTGAAACACCTTAGTATAATTTTAAATTAAACATTTTGTATTAAATTTTGTTTTTTTATTCATGTGAGTGAAGCCATGATGATGGTGTCCGGACACCATGGTGTTACTACTGAAGTTGTGGTAAGCATGAATGGAAGAATCTTGAAGCCCTGAAATGAAATTAATCTCCTTGATGGTGAAATATGACTGTGTAATAACTAAGAAAAATCACGTGGTAAATCTGACAAGGAAGGCAGCAAGGAAGCTCAGTAAGGTGCACCTAGCACTTGCTCACAGCAGAGGCTGTTCAACTAAGGCACAACAAGTTCATTTTTCATCTTAAATATCCTCTACCATCTTGCATTGTCTGCCACGTACGACGAGGCAGAGGACCATGCCAGGGAACTCATCCCTTGGTTCGACCCGGCTGGTTAGATCTGACATTTTAGCCAAGCTTCCAACATGGGAGAGACGTCAGTAAGATAACTATTACATACAAGATAACTGATCGCTAGGTCTACGTACTTGTCTCAACTTAGCTAGCAGAGAGAAGTAGATATCTGTTCGCCCACACTGTGGACAGGTGTCAGCAGCTTCACCCTGGCTCTAGCCTCACCTGGAATGCCTCGCGCTTACAGAAGGCATTCACAGTCATCGACTGATCACCGGAAAAAAAATAAAAAAAAATATCTAAGAAAGTCCTAACATTAGTAAGTTATACAAATAAAGTAGCATAATAGATATTAAATTACCAAAAACACATTAGGTGAGTCGACTCAAGAGCAGTTAATTAGAAGTTTATTATTCCTATGTTTTGGTTTCCAGTTTTGTCAAGCTAATACAAACAATGCAACGACACAGAGAGTATTTAAAGTAAACACAGTGAGGTGAGGGACGCTGAGCATAATCATAAAGTCGTAGTAGTGGTGGCAGTAGTAGCGGCAGTAGTAGTAACAGTAGTAGTTGTAGTAGTAGTAATAATAATAGTAGTAGCAGTACTAGTATTAGTTGTAGAGGTAGTAGTAGCAGTAGTAGTAGCATTAGTAATAATAGTAGTAGTAATAGTGGTATTATTACTAGTAGTAATAATAGTAGTAGTAGCAGCAACAATAATGATGGGTCTACTGTTGTTTTAAAGATTCTTGACAGATGACGAAGCTATCTTTCAAGTATATAGGGGTATCTGAAATTCAGATTAAAGTCTCTAAGTATTTCATTTGCAGATTTATGGTTCCTTAATCACTAAGATGGCGATGTTCCAATTCACTAGAGACTGGTGGTGGTGTTCCAGTATTCTTCACATATGTTGTTCAGGTCTTTTGCATCTGCAAGCAACACGGTGTTCAATTAGATGTGTCCCTAGGTTTCTAGCAGAGAATGCTGTAAAGCACTTCGATGACTAGTTCAAGACCGTGGTGTTGCCTTGTGCGAGTGCTGTGACGACCTTCAGGCTAACTTGGCTAATAGAAATGAGGATAACTTTGCCCAGAGTGGTGTCAGTACGTGGAGAGTTGAAGTGTAGGTCTCGCATCTCTCAGTCTTTGATGCAGAAGGAAGGAAATGTAGCTCGTGGAAGGTTTGGTGTATGTAGGAGCATTCTTAATGTAAAAACTCGGGGCTGCAGGAGCGATATGCCTTCAAGATAAGGACAGTGAAGATGCCTCGTTCAATCTTAATGTATTGACCCAAGTGGAAGTGGACTCTGAATCCCAAGGTGCGACCGTCTTGGTGGACTGAGGAAAACCAGTTTGTAAAACGAGATGTGAAATGAACTACAGCAGGATGACAGATCCTCGCTTGCAAAATAAATGCAGGAAATCTGAATATAATTTCTCTAGAAGCCTTAACTGTAAAAGAAAAGAACAAAATAATATTTATACCCATTTTATTATCAGCATATGGCAGATTTTATGCATTGAGTTGAGTCAAACGTGAGTGACTCCCATTCCTCAGGGGCTGCTTGACCCCTACAGGTTTAGAGCTTCCACGTAATAATAATAATAATTATAATAACATTGTAGTTCTTCCTTAGGAATAAAAAAAGGAAAATGGATACATTGGAATTTTTTCAAGAATTTTATTCAGTACAACTTAAGTCACACACACACACACACACACACACACACACACACACACACACACGCAAAAGTCTGTACCTTGGCTGCTCCACAATGCAATAGTTACAATGTAAACAGAAGGAAGATAACAGTTTACAGTCCTGCACTGCAAACAAGACGACAACAGAGCAGTAATTCAGACCTCGGAGGAAGCAGCACAAACAATATACAGGACAAAGGCAAGACGCTGATCATGGCAGACTTTAATCACATGGAAAATTACTGAAAAAGCTGGAAATCACATGGAATGCCAGAATATATGGAAAGATATCCTGATGGAGGCAGTGTTACAATAACCAACATGTTAAAATGCCCGAGGATGTGAGGGGAGAACGAACCAGCAAGGCTAAATCTAGTATTTTCCCGGAGTGATGTCGACATATAGGAAATCAAATGTGAGAAACCGCAATGTCTATGAGTCAGATTATATTCTGAATGGAGAGAAGCAAGAAAATTTCGACTAAATAAGAGACATACACAGAGAGAGTTCCTGGAATTTCTGTAATTCAGTGGGAAATATAAATGCAAAACGACAGAGTTTACAAGAGACTTGAAAGGGCAATAGATAAATTTTTGCCAGCATAAAAATGAAAGGAATAAAAAGAACAAAGAAAGCCACGGACATTGAAAGAATACACACGATAGAGAATGACAGAAAAAACAGGGACTGGTAATGCAAAGATAATAAAGGAGGCAGAAAGAATTTGAAAATGGCACAATAGCAAAAGCCTCAAAGCAGAATCGAAGCTAATGCATCGCCACACAAGACAGAAGACTACATAAGGGACCAAGTACTAGAGCCCAAGAATGTGAAGTGTGAAAAATACTTGTAGCAGAGAATCCTCTATATCCGATGTTTTACACATTGTATGTCTTAATAAAGCCCAGCCTTGGGTGAAACATTGCAGGTCTTAATAAAGCCCAGCCTTGGGTGAAACATTATGCTAAGAGGATTCTCTTCTATCAGTATTTTTACCTTCACTTGTCAACATTTACCGTTGTCTACCTGAGAGGTGTGAGCTGACGAAGGGTGAGTGGGGGGGGGGGCAGGAGAAGAGCTGAACACAAGGTTCCAAGAGAGCTTCACCGAGGAATCGGGGAAAAGCTTACACGAGAGCAAAAAAAAAAAAACCCAGGGTGATCTTAAAAAAAAATACGAGGAATTTAAAAAAATGGAGTAAATTAGAGAGACGCTGAGTAAATTAGCGAGATTAAAAGCAAGGGGGAACATACAGCATATCACCTGGACATTACGAGAAGGCGCAGAAAAACTGTGTAACCCCTTAACAAGGATATACAAGTGACTGAGGAGCAATCTGAAGCTTGGTCCTATTATACAAAAATGAGAGAAATAGGGAGAGAAGCTCAACTATAGACAAATTTTTCTGTTTAGCATACTGGCTTAGGTACTAGAAAAGATAATAAGGAAAACAAATTTTAAAACACCTTGGCAGAAATAGATACGTAGGGGTCAACAAAAACAGGATAATAGACGGCAAATCTTGGCTTTGAATCTCCTTGGTTTTTTATGATGGAGCAACAGGAATAAATCAGACTGTATCTACTTAGACTCTTTAAGAAATCCTTCGACACAGTACCATACCAGAGGTAGTTATGGAGACCGAAAGAGCAGGCAGGAGTAACAGGTTACGAGACTACGTGGATGGAAAGAATACCTGGAGAATGGAAGGAAGAGGATAATTGTAAAGAAGGAAGTATAGGAGTGGGCACAAGTGAAGTGCCTCAGGCACTTTACTTATCACTTATGTTTGTGGATTAAGTGAAATTAACGAGGAGGATAACGACTGGAGAGGATAGGAAGATGATTTGAGGAAGGCTGCAAGCGTGGCCAGGAAGGTGGCTACTTAAATTCGGTTCTGACCAGTAAAATATAAATTAGAAAGAGAAAACTGGCCACGAAAAAAATACAACCTGGGAGGAGAGAGACTTCAGAGAACACGGAGAAAGATCTGGGAGGAAGCAGCACACCGAACGTATTAGGAAAACTATATATCAATGATATAACCTCAGCGTCACATGCACAACCAGCTGATATTAGAATTAATTTCAAACACCTTATCAAATATTCATTAAAAAAAAAAACATGCACTGCATATATCAGGCCAGTCTAGGAGCACGCGAAGCCAACACGCAGGGCGCATCTGCTCAAGAGTATCAAGAAAAGAGCCTTGAGGTGAGCACAGCGCCGAGCATATCTCCAAAATCTCACATCAACTGAATAAAATCTACAGCGAATACTCCTTTTGGCAGAGCTAAGAACAGCTTTCAAGAATCTTAACTATCATTCAGTGTCCTACATACGACATATGTTAGGTCCATTTTGGAGTATATGACACCAGGTTGGAACCCACACCTCATAAAACATGACAGGAACTGAAGAATATACAAAGGTGTTCAAAGAGACTTGACGCCAAAGGAATTATTTTTTACGTCAACAGAGAACAGAAGAACCGGAGAACATTGATAACAAAATGAAAACTACCAGATATTCAGATGACTTTATTGAGTGGCTAAGGATAGACTGTTTGAGAGGCGGAAAAGAGGTACATGAGGACACAGCTGGAATTAGAGTACAGTTGGTTGTAGTGTAGTATAGTTTGTTGTAGCGTAGCGTAGTTTGGTGTAGTGTAGTGTTTTTGTAGCATATTATAGTTTGATGTAGTGTAGTTTGGTGTAGGGTAGTCTGGTGTAGTGTAGCGTGGTTTGGTATAGTGTAGTGTACATTGGTGTAGTTTGGTAATGCGTCACTGGGATGTCAGGAACTATTTCTTTATCCTCGGGGAGGTCTGTAAGTGGAATGACCTGGACGATGAAGCAGGGGAGGCAGGCGTCATGCATAATTATAAGAATAGGAATGACATACTGGCCAGAAGCTGAGACTCAACCCCCGCAACCACAAATAGAAAAGTAAACATACACACACACACACACACACACACACACACACACACACACACACACACACACACACACACACACACACACACACACACACACACACACACACACATACACACACGGTCAAGGGCTCCAGTAGCACCGGTCAGTCAAGCCATCACTCAAAAGTGATGCCCTGTGCTCGCTGCTCCTCTGCGATGCGCAGGAGTTCAGCGACGTGGGGAGGGTCTGGGTGAGGCGTGGGCAGCAACGGCGACTCAACGCGGAAGCCCAAGTCATCAGCGATGTAGCGAACCTCAGCCAGAGTGCCGTCTGGCAGCGGAAAGCTGCGGACAAATGAATCAGATTGATGAAGTGTTTTTGTTTACACGCTTGTATATGATTGTAACTTGAGGGTAATATATACGACGCAACAAGAGTTACTATATATTAATTCAACTTTCGAATCACCCACTGTGAAAAAATACTAGTGAACGTCAAAGCGCTTTCGCGATTTCCCACATTATCCTTGATAATGTGGGAAATCACGAAAGCGCTTGGAAGTTCATTATTTTTTTCACAGTGGTTGTTTTGAATATTATGATATCACCTGTTTACTGCGATCTTATTGTATTAATACAACTCCTGCAGTTACCGGCAGGGAAAGAATTCTTTACTTAAACAGTTGGTATCTTTCAGTAGAAGTTCTCACCTGTAGATGCCCTGGATGTTGCTCTGGCCTTTAGAGCCAGGAGTGCCAGAGGCTTCATGGATGATGCCGTTGTCGGCCTCGAAGACGTAGTTAAAGTTGCCGTTGTCGTTGTGTTCACGATCGTCGCGGATGATGGCTACGACAGTTGAGTCGTCGAACTGAGGAGCGGAGTGGACGGCGGCGGCCAGGAAGGCCAGGACAACCTGAAGGTGCAGGAAAGAGACGAATGTACACAAGCAGTCCTTCGCTATACTGTGAACTAGGAAGTCCACTCTATCTGCTGAAAAGAACTATCTATTTATATCTACGTTAAGGAATATCGTGTAGTACCTAGGAAGAGAAGAAAGACGTGGAGTAGGAGAATAAAGAAGGTAAGGCGGAGAGGAAGAAAACAGAAAGAGGAACTCGGTGCTGGTAAGTGCCTCTGTAGCGAGTACAGAGGCTACACACAGAGAGACGACCCCAAGAACCGCAATGGAAATAAGTCACTCTGTCTGACATTTTTGGGTTATCCTAGGTTCTCTACACATATGCTGCTATGTATGATAATCTATGTAACTGTATTTGTGTATACCTAAATAAACTTACTTACTAGAGGCAACCAAGTACAGTTCACAGCCACGTGACTCTGCTCACAGCACCAGCAGCCTGACTGGACGAAGATAGACCTGCTGTAAGTGACCCACACGGGCTTAACGCATTATGGCAATATACTGCTGTCTGAACAGAGTCATTAAGAAAAAAATAATAAAAATCACACTACCTAGGCTGGAAAAATTCACATTTAAGTCACACATAAAAAATTAATGAACTGCGTCGTTTCGACCAGTCTTGGATATATGAAAGACATATGTGCGAAAACGATGGTATTTAATTTAGGCAACGTTTCGCCAACCAGTGGCTTTATTGAAGTAGTTGAACTCGTTGGCGAAACGTCGCTTCTCGGCCAATTCCTGAACCATTAATATCAGATGCTGTAGCCTTCCAAGATTGGCTGGGAGATAAGCAGCATCCTTCCGACTCTCGTAATGATAACACAGCAACACTGACACAGAGACAACACAGCAACACTGACACAGACGCAACACTGCCACAGAGGCAACACTGACACAGACGCAACACTGCCACAGAGGCAACACAACAACACTGACACAGAGGCAACACAGTAACACTGACACAGAGGCAACACAGCAACACTGACACAGAGGCAACACAGCAACACTGACACAGAGGCAACACAGCAACACTAGTACAGAGGCAACACTGACATAGAGGCAACACAACAACACTAGCACGGAGGCAACACTGACACAGGCAACACAGCAACACTAGTACAGAGGCAACACAGCAACACTAGTACAGAGGCAACACTGACACAGAGGCAACACAACAACACTAGCACGGAGGCAACACTGACACAGGCAACACAGCAACACTAGTACATAGGCAACACAGCAACACTGACACAGGCAACACAGCAACATTTACACAGAGGCAACACAGCAACACTGACACAGGTAACACAGCAACACTGACTCAGAGGCAACAGTCCCACATCGTCGCTTCTCTTGTGTTGGACAAGTAATTCCGGGAGTTGTACTGTATTGTATTAAGTTGTATAGTATTGTATTGAGTTGTATTGTATTATATTAATCTCTTCAGTGTAGCAACACATAGGTGGTTAACGCCCTGGGTGTTGTCTGATAAACTGGACAACAAGAGTGTGTATAACACTTGTGTTGTGTCCCTGTGTGTTTGCCGCACCCTTGTCTCCTCTCTCACCCTTGTCTCCTCTCTCACCCTCGTCTCCTCTCTCACCCTTGTCTCCTCTCTCACCCTTGTCTCCTCTCTCACCCTTGTCTCCTCTCTCACCCTTGTCTCCTCTCTCACCCTTGTCTCCTCTCTCACCCTTGTCTTCTCTCTCACCCTGGTCTCCTCTCTCACCCTTGTCTCCTATCTCACCCTTGTCTCCTCTCTCACCCTTGTCTCCTCTCTCACCCTTGTCTCCTCTCTCACCCTTGTCTCCTCTCTCACCCTTGTCTCCTCTCTCACCTTTGTCTCAATCAGAGATCTTCACCTCTCCTTTCCACACGGGTTTAGTGCTTTACATAAATATAATCATATATAAGCCATCTCTCTCTCCCTCTCTCTCATTCTGTCTCTTTGTCTCTCTCTCTCCCTCTCTCTCTTTCTGTCTCTCTGTCTGTCTCTGTCTGCCTCTCTCTCTCTCTCTCTCTTTCTCTCTCTCTCTCTCTCTCTCTCTCTCTCTCTCTCTCTCTCTCTCTCTCTCTCTCTCTATATATATATATATATATATATATATATACATATAATATATATATATATATATATATATATATATATATATATATATATATATATATATATATATATATATATATATATATATATATATATATATATATATTTATATATATATATATATATATATATATATATATATATATATATATATATATATATATATATATCTACCTATCTCTCTATCTATCTCTCTCACCGCCACCACACAAGCAGTGTTGCCTGTATCACCACCAACTAACTCACTATCTTCATGTTTGCCTGGTGCTGGAGGACAGTGTAGTAGCAGCAGCAGTATATGGTGAAGACAACGGAGAGGACCACTCTTTATATGCTCGCCTTCAGGGTCTAGCGAGGACGGGGCGTGGTCTGGGACCCAGCGAGGGAGGGTTGGGGAGGTAAAAAATGGAAAGGACCATACGTCAACAGCAGCATTGTGTTGTATGTCATAATTGAAGGAAATCCCAGTGAGTCGTTTATGGGGGATCGACCCTCCTTCCGGTAATCACGGAAGGAACTCTTGTTTCAGTCATGCGGGAGAGGGAGAGGGCAAGCAAGCAGGTTAAGCAAGCGCTCCACTAGCAGGTTAAGCAAGCGCTCCACTAGCAGGTTAAGCAAGCGCTCCACTAGCAGGTTAAGCAAGCGCTCCACTAGCAGGTTAAGCAAGCGCTCCACTAGCAGGTTAAGCAAGCGCTCCACTAGCAGGTTAAGCAAGCGCTCCACTAGCAGGTTAAGCAAGCGCTCCACTAGCAGGTTAAGCAAGCGCTCCACTAGCAGGTTAAGCAAGCGCCCCAAAGCATTCAGCCTAGCAGGTTAAGCAAGCGCTCCACTAGCAGGTTAAGCAAGCGCTCCACTAGCAGGTTAAGCAAGCGCTCCACTAGCAGGTTAAGCAAGCGCTCCACTAGCAGACAGACAAGAGCACACAAACAGGACCACCAAAAACAACTAAGCAAGGACTAAGCAAGGACTGGATAACATGCAGACAGGAAAACAGATACACGCCAGCAAGACGCACTTTTTCGAAAGACAAAAATAAACGGGAACAAAAGCAAACAAGTAAAAAAAATAATAGTTCGAAAAACAGAGGCAGACAAACACTGAGATGACAGCCAGTCAGTGTTGGTGTAAAAAAAAAAATACTGGAAAAAGTCCTTTAAAAAAAACCCAGCCATATATATGCTGACTCTCCAGCAGGTGCCTTTTAGCAAGCAAAATCCAGCACATGAAATCTATTGAAGCCATTTTAATAACGTTAGTTTAACAGTGAGGAAACAGGTGGCCAGAACAAAGTTATATGGATTTCAAACAGGGGCGGCGCCCCTGAAGGGGGGGCTTCATGGTGGGTCTCTGGCTGGGAGGAAGGAGAGAGGGCTAGGGGCTAGGGGACTGAACCAGTGTTATTCCTATTACTATTTTTTTATTGGTGGCCTTTGTGAGGGCTGAGGGAAATTTTAGGTGCTGTAGCCCAGGAAGCTTTCCCTTGACGCCGCCCCTGATTTCATATAGACTATCAAATAATGTCAATAGACTATCAAATATGCCATCAAATAGACTATCAAATAAACTATCAAATATACCATCGAATAGACTATCAAATAGACTATTAAATAGATTATCAATAGACTGTCAATAGACTATCAAACAGACTATCGATAGACTATCGTCATAATCCCACATGAAAGGCTAATCTGGAAAGTAAACAAAATAATGGAGGACTAAAATAAGACAGTCTTACAGTGGGTGAGAAATTATTTTCATCGGAAATTACTCTCCTTGGAAAATAATTTCCAAAGGCGGAAACTCTTTCTCAGTGGGCATATATAAACCAAGTGAGGTCCCACAAGACTCAGTGTTTGTCTCGGCAATGTTTCTGATGTTTATAATTGATGTGACGTCCTATGAAAGATGTGCGGACTTGTTGTAGACATGTTGCTCGTCGGTGGGAACTGTGGCGTGGGTGCACTCCTGGAAAGACGGCTGGGGAACAAGCCATGGTAAATGTGGTTTCCTTCACTTGGTCACGCTGCCTTTGTAGAAAATGGCCCATGTCTTAAAAATGATAGCGTATGAAGACGCTGTGGAATGCTTAAGCAAGCTAAGATATGACTGGACTTATGTATAAAGCAATGATAAGTAAGAAGCATACGAATAAACTGCTAAATATTTATAACCAAAACAGAAATAGCCAAAAAAATCGACTTAAGTTGGATAAATTTTGATTTAGAAGGGATATAGGCAAGCGATTTTTTGTCAAGAAGCTACAGATGTGAGAGGCGAAGTGCCAAGCAGCGTCACTGAGGACACACTAAGATACACAAGTAACCAGCACGTAGAAGAATAAAGCGCTTGCAGGGAAACGAACCCACTCTAGAATGACAATCGATATGAGGAAACATACAATCCTGGGCCGTCTCAGTCTAGGCTGCTACAAGCTGCTCTCTCTGGGGTAAACAATACATATAAAGCTATGCTTCACAAGGGTCGTAATCCCTTGTTTTATCACTATAAACTATCAACTTTTCGCCCTACAAGACTTTCATCATCGGGGCGTGTGTGTCCCCGCCCCTGATGGGTGGTTAACAATGATAGTGACGCTGATGAGTAATGGATTACTCTCATATGTTTTATATTTAAGTGCAAGACAATGTTCAGAAAGTGATTTTATGTTAATATGGAGACAGGTGGTGCTGGTGTAGCTGGCCGCCTCCGCCCCTCGCCCTGATCACGACGCCCTGATCACGACGCCCTGATCACGACGCCCTGATCACGACGCCCTGATCACGACGCCCTGATCACGACGCCCTGATCACGACGCCCTGATCACGACGCATTGATCACGACGCTCTGATCACGACGCCCTGATCACGACGCTCTGATCACGACACCCTGATCACGACGAACTGATCACGACGCCCTGATCACGACGCCCTGATCACGAAGCTCTGATCACGACGCCCTGATCACGACGCTCTGATCACGACGCCCTGATCACGACGCCCTAATCACGACGCCCTGATCACGACGCTCTGATCACGACGCCCTGATCACGACGCCCTGATCACGACGCCCTGATCACGACGCCCTGATCACGACGCCCTGATCACGACGCCCTGATCACGACGCTCTGATCACGACACCCTGATCACGACGAACTGATCACGACGCCCTGATCACGACGCCCTGATCACGACGCCCTGATCACGACGCTCTGATCACGACGCCCTGATCACGACGCTCTAATCACGACGCCCTGATCACGACGCTCTGATCACGACGCCCTGATCACGACGCCCTGATCACGACGCTCTGATCACGACGCCCTGATCACGACACTCTGATCACAACACCCTGATCACGACGACCTGATCACGACGCCCTGATCACGTAGCCCTGATCACGACGCCCTGATCACGACGCCCTGATCACGACGCTCTGATCACGACGCCCTGATCACGACACCCTGATCACAACACCCTGATCACGACGACCTGATCACGACGACCTGATCACGACGCCCTGATCACGACGCCCTGATCATTTCTTCCTGATCACCTACCGATCTGAAACCAGCGATGGACTGGTAGAGCAGCGAGTCGGTATGATAATCTTCGTGAGTTTACCCTTCAGGGTAAACTGGCAGACAACTGTTAAATAATTTGCACTCTGGTAGGATTGCGAGTACTTTCATTCTGTCTTATGGACGGTTGTGATGGCTGGTAATTCTAATCTCGTTCTCTATTAAGTTTGCTTTATTTTTCCCATGTTTACTAATATTTCTGTAATATTTTCTTTCCCATTTAGGAGGTCAGGTCTGAGACCGAGCAGCCAGGATGATGATCTCTTTCTTGTATCTGCTGACGAGGACCTCAGTTGGAGGTCGAATTATGCGAACTTTTATTTCATTTTAATGCCTACACGATTTCCTTCCTCACACTGACAAGCGTTCATTGAGCTTATTATTATAACACACACACAGACACGCACACACACACACACACACACACACACACACACACACACACACACACACACACACACACACACACACACACACACACACACACAGGTATAATAAGTCTGGTGATACGCCCTAACGTCTCTCTCTCTCTCCTGACCCAC
>WNWK01000116.1:742500-752500 GCA_009830355.1 Cherax destructor | reverse complement strand
TTTCGCACTGGTATAAATGACGTCAATACGGGTTTCGTATAGCTGCATAAATGTGTTTCTCTCCCATCTTCCTTCCTCTTCATTACTTCTTGCTACGTCCTTATGAATGAATTAAATTTTGATCCACCATCTCCCTAATCAGCCCCTTCTGTCTAAGATTTCGATGAAGAGATTGAACAGCTTCCATGTTTCCATTCCCAGCTTATCCAGCTTTCATGTTTCCATTCCCAGCTTATCCAGCTTCCATGTTTCCCTTCCCAGCTTATCCAGCTTCCGTGTTTCCATTTCCAGCTTATCCTGCTTCCATGTTTCCATTCCCAGCTTATCCAGCTTCCATGTTTCCCTTCCCAGCTTATCCAGCTTCCATGTTTCCTTTACCAGCTTATCCAGCTTCCATGTTTCCATTCCCAGCTTATCCAGCTTCCATGTTTCCCTTCCCAGCTTATCCAGCTTCCGTGTTTCCATTCCCAGCTTATCCTGCTTCCATGTTTCCATTCCCAGCTTATCCAGCTTCCATGTTTCCCTTCCCAGCATATCCAGCTTCCATGTTTCCCTTCCCAGCTTATCCAGCTTCCATGTTTCCCTTCCCATGCTTCTTTTCCAGCATGCTTCCATGTTTCCATTCCCAGCTTATCCAGCTTCCATGTTTCCATTCCCAGCTTATCCAGCTTCCATGTTTCCCCATTCATCCAGCTTCCATGTTTCCTCAGCTTCCAGCTTCCTTTTCTTCCCAGCTTATCCAGCTTCCATGTTTCCCTTCCCAGCTTATCCAGCTTCCATGTTTCCATTCCCAGCTTATCCAGCTTCCATGTTTCCAGCTTCCAGCCATGTTCTTCCCAGCTTATCCAGCTTCCATGTTTCCTTCCCAGCTTATCCAGCTTCCATGTTTCCATTCCCAGCTTATCCAGCTTCCATGTTTCATTCCCACTTATCCAGCTTCCATGTTTCCATTCCCAGCTATCCAGCTTCCATGTTTCCCTTCCCAGCTTATCCAGCTTCCATGTTTCCATTCCCAGCTTATCCAGCTTCCATGTTTCCATTCCCAGCTTATCCAGCTTCCATGTTTCCATTCCCAGCTTATCCAGCTTCCATGTTTCCCTTCCCAGCTTATCCAGCTTCCATGTTTCCATTCCCAGCTTATCCAGCTTCCATGTTTCCATTCCCAGCTTATCCAGCTTCCATGTTTCCTTCCCAGCTTATCCAGCTTCCATGTTTCCATTCCCAGCTTATCCAGCTTCCATGTTTCCCTTCCCAGTTTATCCAGCTTCCATGTTTCCTTCCCAGCTTATCCAGCTTCCATGTTTCCATTCCCAGCTTATCCAGCTTCCATGTTTCCATTCCCAGCTTATCCAGCTTCCATGTTTCCATTCCCAGCTTATCCAGCTTCCATGTTTCCCTTCCCAGCTTATCCAGCTTCCATGTTTCCATTCCCAGCTTATCCAGCTTCCATGTTTCCCTTCCCAGCTTATCCAGCTTCCATGTTTCCATTCCCAGCTTATCCAGCTTCCATGTTTCCTTCCCAGCTTATCCAGCTTCCATGTTTCCTTCCCAGCTTATCCAGCTTCCATGTTTCCATTCCCAGCTTATCCAGCTCATGTTTCCATTCCAGCTATCCAGCTTCCATGTTTCCATTCCCAGCTTATCCAGCTTCCATGTTTCCTTCCCAGCTTATCCAGCTTCCATGTTTCCATTCCCAGCTTATCCAGCTTCCATGTTTCTATTCCCAGCTTATCCAGCTTCCATGTTTCCATTCCCAGCTTATCCAGCTTCCATGTTTCCCTTCCCAGCTTATCCAGCTTCCATGTTTCCTTTACCAGCTTATCCAGCTTCCATGTTTCCATTCCCAGCTTATCCAGCTTCCATGTTTCCCTTCCCAGCTTATCCAGCTTCCATGTTTCCCTTCCCAGCTTATCCAGCTTCCATGTCGCAAACAAATTGCCCGTGTGTGTTTATTATTTGTTGATCTTTTTTCTCTATTTTCCCACCTACTTTTAGCACTCCCATTTCCATTACTTTTTTTTCCCCCTTTCTTATCCGTACTACCTTCTGTGATAAACGTTTTATTGACCACTAAGTTATAATAATAATAATAATAATAATAATAATAATAATAATAATAATAATAATAATAATAATAATAATAATAATAATAATAAAATAATAATAATAATAATAATAATAATAATAATAATAATAATAATAATAATAATAATAATAATAATAATAATAATAATAATAATAATAATAATAATAATAACAATAATAATAATAATAATAATAATAATAATCTTTATTTCTTCAAGTACATGATACACAGATATAGGTTACTGTCATTAACTGCTCTTAACCCACATCACATAGACGTGGTTTTGACCAGTGGCAACTCAGTCAAGGAATTTGTTTCTGACTATCGAACTCGCAACAACACGACTGTACACAACTCACCGAACGGAATATTCAACACTACTACAAGCCCGTCTTAAGCAGTACTCACTGGGTCACGCTGGCGTAATAAGAGTCATGCCACTAAGGTGTATTCCTCTACATACTAGGAAAATCCTGCGTTGGTCTCCTAGCTGCGCTTCTTCTCTTCTTCTCTGTGGCATCTTAGGAAGGCTGGTGGCTCGTGCCAATATTGGGTGGTGGCACTCGGATGCTCTCATCCAGATGTGGTTGTCGGGATCGAGTCTCAGCAATGCTTCTCAATTAACCATGACTAGGTTCACTCTTTCCTAGCCTCACTGGCCCCTCTCGTACCTGTTCTTGAGGATGTGTATTGAGTTTGCTGCCTCATTCAGATCATTATACTGTGTAGTCAACTGTAGACTGAGGAAACATTTTCTGATGTCCTTGTTGGCTGTAAGGAATTTTTAGCTTAAAGCTTCGGTCAATGAGAAACAAAATCTTGACTTATCTAGGGTATAGCGACCTACGGAGCACACAACAGCCTTCCCTATGTTCCTCTTCCTTTGTTAACATTGATTTACGACCACTGATTAATAACACCGTCGCTGTTGGGAGAATTTATTTATAAGGTTAGAGACTTTTTCCCTAACTGCTATTTTTAGTATTTATAAGGTTAGAAATTTTCCCCTAACTGTTGTATTCACCATTTCTACTAGCTCACGTTTCCCTATGTAAAGATAAGCCTACCTCTTGTTTGTGCTGAATCCTCAGGAGAGCCTAATAATGCAATTTCTAGCCCCACCTAAGAGGAAGCTGCAGCGACACTGTCTGCCCACTACAAGTATTAGAGGACTTACCTAAAGCTCCTTTTATATCGAATACGACTGAGCTATGAAGCCAAGTGCTCACGTCAAGCTCAACGTTCCTTTCTTATGACTTACAGCTGGCGTCTTCCAAGGCGTCTCTTGCTGCCCTCACGCCTTGAAATCACTGACCTTGTAGCGTTTCATTGCTGGGAGTGCCAACCTGATGCACTGGCACTCTCGATTAACATCTAATACCGTTACTAAAAAGGATATCACTTACAAATCTTTTACTGTATGATCGTCAGTCAGTCAGCCTTGGTACGAGGTAGTCAGTCCCCCAGACCAGAGTGATTAACCACGTCCTACCACGTCAAATTTATTGCTTCTCGTGTGTGATTATATTATATAAACACGAGTTGTCATGTGCGTTAACCAGCAACTTGTTTAAGCTTCAGAACACCTTTCTGGACGTTTGGTATATATTGAACCTTACGTGAGGCTCATCCAGGACTGGGAATTTCCTTCCTTCAGTCATAAGAAAAACTACTTTCAACTTCATTCAATCATATCAAAACTACTTTCACCTTCCTTTAATCATAAAAAACTACTTTCACCTTCCTTCAATCATATCAAAACCACTTTCACCTTCCTTCAATCATATCAAAACCACTTTCACCTTCCTTCAATCATAAAAAACTACTTTCACCTTCCTTCAATCATATCAAAACCACTTTCACCTTCCTTCAATCATATCAAAACCACTTTCACCTTCCTTCAATCATATCAAAACTACTTTCACCTTCCTTCAATCATATCAAAATCACTTTCACCTTCCTTCAATCATATCAAAACCACTTTCACCTTCCTTCAATCATATCAAAACTACTTTCGCCTTCCTTCAATCATATCAAAACTACTTTCACCTTCCTTCAATCATATCAAAATCACTTTTACCTTCCTTCAATCATATCAAAACTACTTTCACCTTCCTTCAATCATATCAAAACTACTTTCACCTTCCTTCAATCATATCAAAATCACTTTCACCTTCCTTCAATCATATCAAAATCACTTTCACCTTCCTTCAATCATATCAAAATCACTTTCACCTTCCTTCAATCACATCAAAACTACTTTCACCTTATTTCAATCATATCAAAATCACTTTCACCTTCCTTCAATCATATCAAAACCACTTTCACCTTCCTTCAATCATATCAAAACTACTTTCACCTTCCTTCAATCACATCAAAATCACTTTCACCTTCCTTCAATCATATCAAAACTACTTTCACCTTCCTTCAATCATATCAAAATCACTTTCACCATGGTTCTTCCACTTCGTTGTTATCTTCCATCTGTCCTCCTCTTACCGCTTGTTCCCGTCTTTCATTTCTTGAACCGTCTTCTTGGCCAGCCAAGAAATATCTTGCTGATAACTTCGCGTCTTAGACACATGTGCTACACCTGGGAATCTTTATGTTGAAGACGTTTCGCCAGTCACTGGCTTTATTAATTCCGTCCAATGACCTGGAACCAGTAGAAGATGTGGTAATCAGTCCCACAACCTGAAGGAAGGTAATCAGCAGATGGGGTAATCAGTCCCTTAGCTTTGATGAACCTTGTAGGTGCCAGGATGACGACGTCTGATCACATGGGTGCCATATGTTCCGCCCTTAGATTGACCTTCTGGGAACAGGTCATGAGGGGTCGAGTATCTTAATGTCTAGTGGATCAATGACCTCTGACCTGACCCGAAGCGGTGTTGATGTAAGGTGCAAGTGGGGATGGTTTGTGTCATCTGGTGAAGTCACTGTTGTTTGTGTCATCTGTTGGTGTCACTGTTGTTTGTGTCATCTGGTGAAGTCACTGTTCTTTGTGTCACCTGTTAGTGTCACTGTTGTTTTTGTCATCTGCTAGTGTCATTATTGTTTGTGTCATCTGTTAGTGACACTGTTGTTTTTGTCATCTGCTAGTGTCACTATTGTTTGTGTCATCTGTTAGTGACACTGTTGTTTTTGTCATCTGATAGTGTCACTATTGTTTGTGTCATCTGATAGTGTCACTATTGTTTGTGTCATCTCATAGTGTCACTATTGATTGTGTCATCTCATAGTGTCACTGTTGTTTGTGTCATCTGTTAGTGTCACTATTGTTTGTGTCATCTGATAGTGTCACTGTTGTTTGTGTCATCTGATAGTGTCACTGTTGTTTGTGTCATCTGATAGTGTCACTGTTGTTTGTGTCATCTGTTAGTGTCACTATTGTTTGTGTCATCTGATAGTGTCACTGTTGTTTGTGTCATCTGATAGTGTCACTGTTGTTTGTGTCATCTGATAGTGTCACTGTTGTTTGTGTCATCTGATAGTGTCACTGTTGTTTGTGTCATCTGTTAGTGTCACTATTGTTTGTGTCATCTGATAGTGTCACTGTTGTTTGTGTCATCTGATAGTGTCACTGTTGTTTGTGTCATCTGATAGTGTCACTATTGTTTGTGTCATCTGATAGTGTCACTGTTGTTTGTGTCATCTGATAGTGTCACTGTTGTTTGTGTCATCTGATAGTGTCACTGTTGTTTGTGTCATCTGATAGTGTCACTGTTGTTTTTGTCATCTGATAGTGTCACTGTTGTTTGTGTCATCTGATAGTGTCACTGCTGTTTGTGTCATCTGATAGTGTCACTGTTGTTTGTGTCATCTGATAGTGTCACTGTTGTTTGTGTCATCTGATAGTGTCACTGTTGTTTGTGTCATCTGATAGTGTCACTGTTGTTTGTGTCATCTGGTGACGTCACTGTTGTTTGTGTCATCTGATAGTGTCACTGTTGTTTGTGTCATCTGATAGTGTCACTATTGTTTGTGTCATCTGATAGTGTCACTGTTGTTTGTGTCATCTGATAGTGTCACTGTTGTTTGTGTCATCTGATAGTGTCACTGTTGTTTGTGTCATCTGATAGTGTCACTGTTGTTTGTGTCATCTGTTAGTGTCACTATTGTTTGTGTCATCTGATAGTGTCACTGTTGTTTGTGTCATCTGATAGTGTCACTGTTGTTTGTGTCATCTGATAGTGTCACTGTTGTTTGTGTCATCTGATAGTGTCACTGTTGTTTGTGTCATCTGTTAGTGTCACTATTGTTTGTGTCATCTGATAGTGTCACTGTTGTTTGTGTCATCTGATAGTGTCACTGTTGTTTGTGTCATCTGATAGTGTCACTATTGTTTGTGTCATCTGATAGTGTCACTGTTGTTTGTGTCATCTGATAGTGTCACTGTTGTTTGTGTCATCTGATAGTGTCACTGTTGTTTGTGTCATCTGATAGTGTCACTGTTGTTTTTGTCATCTGATAGTGTCACTGTTGTTTGTGTCATCTGATAGTGTCACTGCTGTTTGTGTCATCTGATAGTGTCACTGTTGTTTGTGTCATCTGATAGTGTCACTGTTGTTTGTGTCATCTGGATAGTGTCACTGTTGTTTGTGTCATCTGATAGTGTCACTGTTGTTTGTGTCATCTGATAGTGTCACTGTTGTTTGTGTCATCTGATAGTGTCACTGTTGTTTGTGTCATCTGATAGTGTCACTGTTGTTTGTGTCATCTGATAGTGTCACTGTTGTTTGTGTCATCTGATAGTGTCACTGTTGTTTGTGTCATCTGTAGTGTCACTATTGTTTGTGTCATCTGATAGTGTCACTGTTGTTTGTGTCATCTGATAGTGTCACTGTTGTTTGTGTCATCTGATAGTGTCACTGTTGTTTGTGTCATCTGATAGTGTCACTGTTGTTTGTGTCATCTGTTAGTGTCACTGTTGTTTGTGTCATCTGATAGTGTCACTGTTGTTTGTGTCATCTGATAGTGTCACTGTTGTTTGTGTCAATCTGATAGTGTCACATTGTTTGTGTCATCTGATAGTGTCACTGTCGTTTGTGTCATCTGATAGTGTCACTGTTGTTTGTGTCATCTGATAGTGTCACTGTTGTTTTTGTCATCTGATAGTGTCACTGTTGTTTGTGTCATCTGATAGTGTCACTGCTGTTTGTGTCATCTGATAGTGTCACTGTTGTTTGTGTCATCTGATAGTGTCACTGTTGTTTGTGTCATCTGATAGTGTCACTGTTGTTTGTGTCATCTGATAGTGTCACTGTTGTTTGTGTCATCTGGTGACGTCACTGTTGTTTGTGTCATCTGATAGTGTCACTATTGTTTGTGTCATCTGATAGTGTCACTGTTGTTTGTGTCATCTGATAGTGTCACTGTTGTTTGTGTCATCTGATAGTGTCACTGTTGTTTGTGTCATCTGATAGTGTCACTGTTGTTTGTGTCATCTGATAGTGTCACTGTTGTTTGTGTCATCTGATAGTGTCACTGCTGTTTGTGTCATCTGTTAGTGTCACTGCTGTTTGTGTCATCTGGTGACGTCACTGTTGTCTGTGTCATCTGGTGACGTCACTGTTATTTGTATAATCTGAAAGCGCCAAATGCGTAAGAGTCACTTAGCAGCTGGAAAGTGGGAGGTAATCAGGTTTGATCCGAGGAGGGGGAAAAAGGTAGCTCCAATTCCTTGAATCAAAAGCCCTTCACCAGCATCTAATTTAGTAGAGGATGAAGGCAAAAATAAAACAACAGTAATGTATATTTTTAATTTTCTGCTATACAAACAATGTGTATATACACAGTGTATATACAGTTGGTACTCTCATTGTTATACGAGATGTTATCAATCAGTAGATATACACACTGAGAAGTGTATTTCTCTCTGTACTGTCACCGAGTGATGTATGTCTAGGTGACAGTATACTACACAGTATACACACGAGAGGTGTGTATCTGTGTATACACAGATACACACCTCTCGGTGCATATACACAGAATTTAATGTCATCTCTATTTTATAGACAGTTATTGTATAGATATACTCTATTTTATGACAGTTATTGTATAGATATACCGTGTCCTTAATGACACACTTGTAGTGGTAACGACACTCTTGTCGTCTTAATGACCCCTCATGCAGTCTTAATGACACTCGTGCAGTAGATAGGCCTTAAACCTAGCTAAGTAACATTAATTCTACCATAATAAGTTTAACGTACTCACTACTGGCGCCATAGTTCACGTTACACACTAACTAAATGTGACTTGGTAAGTCCACCACACATAACGAGTGGTACCATGGTTAGCCTAAGTAACCGTACCATAATAATTTAACATCTAACTAACGGCTCCATAACAAATCTAGCACACTAACGGAACCACAACAGTCCTAGCTCACCCACTAACGGAACCACAACAGACCTAGTTCACTCACTAACGGCCCCATAACAAACCTGGCTCACCCACTAACGGCACCATAACAAACCTGGCTCACCCACTAACGGCACCATAACAAACCTGGCTCACCCACTAACGGCACCACAACAAACCTGGCTCACCCACTAACGGCACCACAACAGACCTGGCTCACCCACTAACGGCACCACAACAGACCTGGCTCACCCACTAACGGCACCACAACAGACCTGGCTCACTCAGGAAGGGTGCCGTGGTACACAAACTCTCTTGCTTGCGCCATCATCCTTATGAATTTCGTCATAAAGTTTTCACCTTTTTTCTTTCTGTATTTTGGAGCATGTGGCTCTTTCTCCTCCTCCACCTCGACCTCCTCCTCCTCCTCGTCCTGTGATCCTCTTTTGACGCGAGAAGGCGGAGCGTGGGCTTGGGCGGCCTGGGACTTCAGGACGCCCTCGTTGGAGACAAGGAGAACTTCAGCGATGTCTGCTACGTACCCGTCGGGAAGACGCAGTCTGATGGATGGCAATATTTGAGTAAAAAAGAGCATTGAAATGTGATGATTAAGGATATAACAAGCAGATGCAAGGAAAGGAAAATGTCATTTGCCAAGAGATACGGGGAAATTTTCACGCCAGATCATAATATATATATATGAGGAAATTTTCGTCTAAGGGCACATGAAAAAATGAGTGTGGTGTCACCTGTACACGCCCTGCGAGCGAGGGTTGTCGGAGGCTTCTGCGATGCTGTTGTCGACCTCGGTGAGGTAGCGTAGGTCGATATCAACGTTGTCTTGAGGCGCATCTCTGAGGATCACCACCACAGGTTCGTTGTCGTGGTGGTGGTGGTGGTGGTGAGGGGCAGCCACGGCCGTGGCGACCAGGCAGGCAACAACACCCTGCTGAACAAATTATATCTAATAGTTTTCTTTAACACAGTTCAGTGCAATGGACGCTAATGCATTCACTTAGGACAAGGTTCGCTCCCCGGACTTTAGTGGTAATTTCATGTATTTGAAATGATCAGGACCAAGGACAGTACAATTTTCGATTGCTGTCCATCCGTATCTATACTCATACTTACTACACACTTGATCTTACGTGCTAAGACCTGTTATCGTTGCTCCACTCATTTCGAACTGCAGCCCTGACACAGGAAACCACGACAGGTCACCTAACACCCCCACGTACCTGAAGCAACACGTGTAAGAAGACTTGTCTCTACGTCAGCCCAGCCTGGAGATCGATCTCTGGTCCTTTGGGTTAAGTCACCTGGTAAAAAGCTTCACCAAACAGAAGGAAACAGTGTTGATGGTTACCAATAAACCAGCCAATCACAGCATTAGCTGCTGGTAAGCAGTAAACCAGCCAATCACAGCATTAGCTGCTGGTAAGCAGTAAACCAGCCAATCACAGCATTAGCTGCTACCGCACAATAAACTAGACACTAAGACACCAAACAGTAAATGTAAGCACCTCGTCTTCTCCGGGTTCCTAGCTC
>WNWK01000116.1:717500-737500 GCA_009830355.1 Cherax destructor | reverse complement strand
CCTCCATTCACTCCTATCAAACACGCTCACACATGCTTGCTGGAAGTCCAAGCCCTCGCACACAAAACTTCCTTTACCCCTCCCTCCAACCTTTCCTAGGCCGACTCCTACCCCGCCTTCCCTCCACTACAGATTTATACACTCCGAAGTCACTCTGTCTCGTTCCATTCTCTCTACATGTCCAAACCACCTCAACAACCCCTCTTCAGCTCTCTGGACAATCGTTTTGGTAATCCCGCACCTCCTCCTAATTTCCAAACTCCGAATTCTCTGCATTATATTCACACCACACATTGACCTCAGACATGACATCTCCACTGCCTCCAGCCTTCTCCTCGTTGCAACATTCATCACCCATGCTTCACACCCATATAAGAGCGTTGGTATAACTATACTCTCATACATTCCCTCTTTACTTCCATGGACAAGGTTCTTTGTCTCCACAGACTCCGAAGTGCTCCACTCACCCTTTTCCTCTCATCAATTCTATGATTCACCTCATCCTTCATAGACCCATCCGCCGACATGTCCACTCCCAAATATCTGAATACATTCACCTCCTCTATACTCTCTCCCTCCAATCTGATATCCAATCTTTCGTCACCTATTCTTTTTGTTATCCTCATCACCTTACTCTTTCCTATATTCACTTTCAATTTTCTTCTTTACACCCCTACCAAATTCATCCACCAACCTCTGCAACTTCTCTTCAGAATCTCCCAAAAGCACAGTGTCATCAGCAAAAGCAACTGTGACAACTCCCACTTTGTATTTGCTCTTTATCTTTTAGCCCAACACCTCTTGCCAAGACCCTCGCATTCACTTCTCTTACAACCCTATCTATAAATATATTGAACAACCACGGTGACATCACACATCCTTGTCTAAGGCCCACTTTTACTGGGAAATAGTCCCCTTCCCTCCTACACACTCTAACCTGAGCCTCACTATCCTCATAAAAACTCTTCACTGCTTTCAGTAACCTTCCTCCTATTCCATACACCTGCAACATCTGCCACATTGCCCCCTATCTACCCTATCATACGCCTTTTCCAAATCCATAAATGCCACAAAAACATCTTTACCCTTATCCAAATACTGTTCACCTATATGTTTCACTGTAAACACTTGGTCTACACACCCCTACCTTTCCTAAAGCCCCTTGTTCATCTGCTATCCTGCTTTCTGTCTTACTCTTAATTCTTTCAATAATAACTCTACCATACACTTTACCAGGTACACTCAACAGACTTATTCCCTATAATTTTTGCACTCTCTTTGTTCCCTTTGCCTTTATACAAAGGAACAATACACGCTCTCTGCCAATCCCTAGGTACCTTACCCTCTTCCATACATTTATTATATATATATATATATATATATATATATATATATATATATATATATATATATATATATATATATATATATATATATATATATATATATATATATATATATATATATATATATATATATATATATATATATATATATATATATATATATATATATATATATATATATATATATATATATCGATATATATGAGAATTCGAATATATACGTTGGCCTGTCTTGGCGAGCGAAACACATGACGCCTTAGCCCACAGGACACACATCCTACAGAACAGCACCCAGCCAAGCTAGGTGTGTTATCTTGGTCCGAGACATACGTGGTGTGGTGACTCTAAGATAATTTAATTATTATCCCCGTTTGGTGTACTAGGTGTACTAGGAGGCTAGTACACTAAACGGGGATAAGAATGAAATTAGCATAGAGTCACCCACACCACCGTATGTCCTCGGACCAAAAATAACACATCTACCTTGACTGGGTGCTTTGTTCTTGTAGGATTGTGTGGTCCTGTGGGCTAAGGCGTCATGTGATTTTCGCTCACCACAAGGCAGGGCCAAAACGACATGGGTTCGAATCCTCAGCTAGTCGCAGTGTTGTTATTGATTCAATACCACTTGTCCGTGGTCACAATAATATATATATATATATATATATATATATATATATATATATATATATATATATTGAAAACTTCACTGGAAGACGTGTTCACAATGGAGACGGGTGACGCTCATACAACTCTACGCACACGACACTCCAAGACTCACAAATGCTGCTCATAAAGGACAGTTTTTCTCGAAATTAATAAATACTAATTAAAGAAATCTTATGAGATTGAAGAGCATTAAATGCCGTGCAAAAGTATGAAAACAAATGTAAGAAGTAGTGACTACTTACCTTTGTATGGTGTACTAACGTTTGGCAAATTTATATTAGTCTACCCTGAAGAGAGAATGAATGTTATCTCCTATTGGGAGAGTTGTAATATAGCTCTTGGGCCTCTTGAAGGAGTTAAGCTTCAGTTCTAATGCTTCCTGAGGATTCTGAGGTTCAGCTACTAGACCAGTGGCGCGGGCTGACGTAGAGGAGGCTGAGGTTGTGGAATACGGGGATATATCTGTCTAGTCCAGGCAATATGTGGAAAAAATCGACAAATTGTTCATTTTACCGTGAAAGTATGAGAGTGGCGCACTGCTAGATGATCCTGATTTTGAGATGTTGAAGAATTTCGAAGCTTTTCCTGACGTCATTATCCAATAAACCTTTTTGGTAAGTTTGTTACTCTACATGACGACAGCATGACAATAATGGCGAATGCGCCCGTATTTTAGTGATAAATTGCTCATTATGGTGTCATGTGAAAAAAAATTGAAGGTGTATATATACACTCCGGCACAGGAGGAAATGAGACGGCCGCTCCCGTGAATCTTATTTCAACCCGAATCTCTGTAGCCACACGTGGGGATGTAATATTTAAGGTGCCAGTCATCGCGTAGTTATGGTCAAACAAACTCTTTTATGAAGTATGATTGTTGCAGCATTTATGACCACATTTGGGACTACAGAACAACATAACTTGAAAGATCTCGAGGTCCCATCTTTGTCGTCACAGGTGCTTCTGCACACACTGACTGTTACAGTAGTCATAAGTATCCCCGTCACAAAGGCGCACCTTAGAGCTGCTTTCCTGCACTTGCATGCACTTCTCTAACAGTTGTTTTTGTATCCACAGGACAAGAGTTCCCCAGAAGCCTCTTTTCGGGATCCATTTAGCCCCAGCCTCCAGGTGATGGCATGGAAATAAATGGTATAAAATACCGATACAATGGAAAAATAAACACATAAGCAGTATGTGATCCTTTATTGACAACGTTTCACCCACACAGTGGGCTTTATCAAGTCACAAACAGATCTGTTTGTGACATTATACTGCTTATGTGTTTATTTTTCCAGGTGATGGCATGATGGGAGCCACCTGCAGTGCTCGACACTATGCTCCTCGGTACGCTGATCAGCCAGTATGATGTGCCACAGACCATCTTTGGTGGAGAAGTTGCTCTATGCCTCACCTTCTCTTTGTGAATATCTCAGAGCGGGCCTCACCGATGTCCTCTTTACTGCTGGTTGGATGGCAAAGATGGGGAAGAGCTCTAGGACAGAAAGACTTTCCACTTCAGCTTCTGGCAATATTAGGATCGTGGGACATCGTGCAGGTGTTGAATCATAGCTCCTGACTCGACTTTCTTTATGTACTGCCTCTCTGTATTATTGACTTTTAAAATCCCAGATGAACTTTGTCCATTCAAGATATTAAAGCTTGTATATCACGCCACGCAGCCTTCTGAGAGTCCTTGCACCAGCACTGTCAACATTACTGACCTTGTCATCAATGAAGTTTGTGAAGGAAGGGCGATAATACTACGGAATCCTCACTCTTTCTCACATCGTTGTAGTGGTTAAATTTTGAGAGAGAGAGAGAGAGAGAGAGAGAGAGAGAGGGGGGTAGTTTACAGTTATGAAGGTCTGTTGACCACCGTCACTGATATAGTGGTCAAAAAAGATCAAAGAGAGTATAGGTAAGACCCTTGAGGGGTGAGCTGGGAAGTGGGGATAGTGGAAGAATAAGCTGGCGAGAGGAAAGGTTGTGAGTGAGAGGGATAGTAACCGGGGCTAGTTGCTAGGTCCACCGTGGGTCAGGAGATCAGGAGACTGGACTTAAGGTATACTGGTAGGAGAGTCTTAGTGAAGGTTCTGCTGAATGTTTTACATAGCAACTCCGACACTGGTGAATATTTTGTGGTCATGTCCTTGTTTTGTTGAATGAGTGAATAGAAGACACGTTGCAGAACAATCATCTACTGGGCCAACGTTTCACTTTATCAACTCATATACAAATCGAAACCTTGTTCCCCCCCAAAAAAAAAGCTGCACTTGTTTGTTTCCTTCACTATTGCTAGCAGTATGTCATGTGGCGCCAGTCTGTGCATGAATGACACCCTGGATTTCCCAGTCATAAAATAACTAAGAGATAGTTGTTCTGTGTCTTGAATTCTGAGCGCAAGCCACCTGTAAACCACAGGTCAGTCCCTCAAGGAAGGTTCCTTGATGCTGGCGAGAGGTTCTTGTGGAAAGGAATTGGATCCGACGTCCCCTTCCGTCGACATCGAAGTTCATGGTAGGGCTGTTAAAAGGCTTCCTAGATTGTGCCGTTGTCAGCCTCAATGTCTTGACGATTATTGCCGTCAGCAGTGTGATGTCTCTGATCACTGAGGACGACTACCACGAGATAGTCGTCTGTGTGACGACTCATAACGATGGATCACCACCACGGGATGGTCTTCTCGGACCACCACCCCAGGATGGGGATGGCGAAGGGTGGCGAGGGGGTGAAGGGTACCTGGCAGGTAAGAACTGCCCTCTAGCGGAGAAAGGGAACAGAGGGTTAATTAAAATTGTACACGACTGCACCTGGGTAGCGACCACTCGTCCTCCAGGAACACCGCTGCCGGCGGCGCAACACACTCACATAACCTCAAGCCGAAACTGAAGACCTTCACTCTAACTTCACGTCACTCTGTGAGTAGAACTTGACCAGCGCGTCATTAAGGTAGACAGAACTCCACACAGGGCGAAACGTTTTCGAGGCAGCTCTGTACACACACACACACACACACACACACACACAAAAGGTTTGCGACAAGGTTAGTTCCACAACTCAGGGGTCTGTCCTATGAAGAAAGGTTGAGGGAAATAGGACTAACAACACTGGAAGAAAGAAGGGTCAGAGGAGACATGATAACGACATACAAAATACTGCGGGGAATCGACAAGGTAGACAGTGACAGGATGTTCCAGAGAGGGAACACAGAAACAAGGGGACACAACTGGAAGCTGAAGACTCAGATGAGTCAAAGGGATGTTAGGAAGCATTTCTTCACCCACAGAGTAGTCAGGAAGTGGAATAGTCTTGAGAAAGATATAGTGGAGGCAGGAACCATACACAGTTTTAAGACGAGGTATGATAAAGCTCATGGAGCAGGGAGAGCAGACACCCAGTAGCGGACAGCGAAGAGGCGGGGCCAGGAGCTGAGTCTCGACCCCTGCAACCACAATTAGGTGAGTACACTATACTCACGCATTTCACAATAATAATAATAATAATAATAATAATAATAATAATAGTAATATCTTTATTTCTACAGTACAAGTACGAGGTATACAGTCCTAGCTGACATCAATGACATACTACTATATTGAAAGCCGCTTGTTATGCTGAGCATTTCTGGCAAATTAGGTCAGTTTTGTCCCAGGATGCGACCCACACCAGTCGACTAACACCCAGGTACACATTTTACTGATGGGTGAACATAGACAACCGGTGTAAAGAAACACACCCAATGTTTCTACCCGCGCCGGTTGGTAAGGTTGCTTGGCACTACTTTACTATATAAATTATCCTGATGATTCCATATTACATACTTGCTGAGTATAGACAAGTGTCACTGTGGGTTGACGTATTCTTCGAGTACTTGTGAGTTTTTCCAAGTAGCTGCCGAGTGTTTTTAGATATTGATGAATGGTGTTGGTTATTCCTGGATATTCACTGTAGGAAGTTATCAGTGCGAGTTTACGAATACTTGAGTATTTGAGTATACTTGAGTATTTTCAAGATTTTCACTAGTACTTCCGAATATTCACTAGTATTTCCGAATATTCACTAGTATTTCCGAATATTCACTAGTATTTCCGAATATTTACTAGTATTTCCGAATATTCACTAGTATTTCCGAATATTCACTAGTATTTCTGAATATTCACGAGTATTTCCGAATATTCACGAGTATTTCCGAATATTCACTAGTATTTCCGAATATTCACTAGTATTTCTGAATATTCACGAGTATTTCCGAATATTCACGAGTATTTCCGAATATTTACTAGTATTTCCGAATATTCACGAGTATTTCCGAATATTTGCTAGTATTTCCGAATATTCACGAGTATTTCCGAATATTTACTAGTATTTCCGAACATTCACGAGTATTTCCGAATATTCCTGAAGCGTTCACCCCCTTGCATCAGTCGATGCCTTATCAATATTCAAATTCAAATTTTTATTTCTTTTCTGCAGTCCACAGATGATGTAGGTCACCTGTAATAAAATATCCTTAGTCATATGATGACCCGCCATTGGAGCTTTTGGTCATCTGACCGAGACCTTCCGCTGGCTTACCAGTCCATCTTTTTAAAAATTATGGTTATGATTATTACATTTTTTTTATATTAATATGTAGTGCATAATTATCAGAGTGGGTTTAAGGCACATTGCCCCGAAACCTGCCAATTAAACTGACGATATTAGTTGCTTCCCCCAGTGGAAAAAAGTCACTTTGACTTTTTTTTTTTTTTTTTGGGGGGTTACCCTAGGAAATTTACACATATGTTATTATGTATAATAATATGCGTGTAACTTTATTTATGCGTACCTGTGCCTAAATACTCTTAACTTACTTAGTTCCTATAATATTTGCCAAAGTGTTTTCATTTTTTCCCGTTTACCCTAATAAAAGAAAATGCAAAGAGCTGAGGGTAGACTTAAAGATACTGCAACTTGGGTAGTGAGGCCAGAACACACGCTCCCACAATGTTTCACCTGCAGTGTTATAACAAACGAGACATGTTCTCTGTTGTTCTGGTATGAACACTTATGGTTGACAATACGAAGGAGCAGTCTCTTCATGGCTGCCCTATCACGTCAGTGACAGTCCTCATGGCTGCCCTATCACGTCAGTGACAGTCTCATGGCTGCTATCACGTGTACAGTTCTCATGGCTGCCCTATCACGTCAGTGACAGTCTCATGGCTGCCTTCAGTCAGTGACAGTCCTCATGGCTGCCCTATCACGTAGTGACAGTCCTCATGGCTGCCCTATCACGTCAGTGACAGTCCTCATGGCTGCCCTATCACGTCAGTGACAGTCTCATGGCTGCCCTATCACGTCAGTGACAGTCCTCATGGCTGCCCTATCACGTCAGTGACAGTCCTCATGGCTGCCCTATCACGTCAGTGACAGTCCTCATGGCTGCCCTATCACGTCAGTGACAGTCCTCATGGCTGCCCTATCACGTCAGTGACAGTCCTCATGGCTGCCCTATCACGTCAGTGACAGTCCTCATGGCTGCCCTATCACGTCAGTGACAGTCCTCATGGCTGCCCTATCACGTCAGTGACAGTCCTCATGGCTGCCCTATCACGTCAGTGACAGTCCTCATGGCTGCCCTATCACGTCAGTGACAGTCCTCATGGCTGCCCTATCACGTCAGTGACAGTCCTCATGGCTGCCCTATCACGTCAGTGACAGTCCTCATGGCTGCCCTATCACGTCAGTGAAGTCCTCATGGCTGCCCTATCACGTGAGTGACAGTTCTCATGGCTGCCCTATCATGTCAGTGACAGTCCTCATGGCTGCCCTATCACGTCAGTGACAGTCCTCATGGCTGCCCTATCACGTCAGTGACAGTCCTCATGGCTGCCCTATCACGTGAGTGACAGTTCTCATGGCTGCCCTATCACGTCAGTGACAGTCCTCATGGCTGCCCTATCACGTCAGTGACAGTCCTCATGGCTGCCCTATCACGTCAGTGACAGTCCTCATGGCTGCCCTATCACGTCAGTGACAGTCCTCATGGCTGCCCTATCACGTCAGTGACAGTCCTCATGGCTGCCCTATCACGTCAGTGACAGTCCTCATGGCTGCCCTATCACGTAGTGACAGTCCTCATGGCTGCCCTATCACGTCAGTGACAGTCCTCATGGCTGTCCTATCACGTCAGTGACAGTCTCATGGCTGCCCTATCACGTCAGTGACAGTCCTCATGGCTGCCCTATCACGTCAGTGACAGTCCTCATGGCTGCCCTATCACGTCAGTGACAGTCCTCATGGCTGCCCTATCACGTCAGTGACAGTCCTCATGCTGATCACGTCGTGACAGTCCTCATGGCTGCCCTATCACGTCAGTGACAGTCCTCATGGCTGCCCTATCACGTCGGGTGACAGTCCTCATGGCTGCCCTATCACGTCAGTGACAGTCCTCATGGCTGCCCTATCACGTCAGTGACAGTCCTCATGGCTGCCCTATCACGTCAGTGACAGTCCTCATGGCTGCCCTATCACGTCAGTGACAGTCCTCATGCAAGACTGCATGACGACTCTCTTTATGAAGAGAAGATAAGTGAACATGTAACTTTTGCTTATCATTACCCATGATGTGGCTGCAACATAGGTTAATGGGGTTTGAAGCATATAGACTACACGACGGTCATTAAAGGCTGAGTGTAACCTGTTTACCACCAGTCAAGAATACTTTAATTCATGCAGTTGGGATCAAAGTAAACTTTGTGTTTATATGCAATGAGAGGTTAGGTTAGGTTTGTCAAGAAAGAGAACAAGTGTTTCTTGAACGGGTCTTAGTCATATGATGACTCGCAGCTGGAGCTTTTGGTCATCTGACCGAAGCCTTCCGCTGGCTTACCTCTGTTTTATTCCTAACCTCACGTGAGAAGCTTACTAGTGTAGCAGTTAGGTGATCACATCACACTGGGTTGTGTTGGCGAGGATCCAGCCTCACCTTCTATCTCCTCCTCGAAAACTACAATCATTGGAATTAATGGTTCCTGGGTTCTAGGACCCTGTCTTACCTACTTTGGAAACTGCGTACTGAGTTTGCCTCCGCCACTTGCTCATCTAGTGTTAGAAGACAACTCCATCACAGTTTCATATGAAGGTAGAAGTTATGACCATACGACAGTACGGATGAGACCACTCAAGTATACGCACTAACTACATCTTTATCACATACGTTTCGGTTCTGGGACCGAAACGTATGAAGTAAAGATGACCTAGATGGTGTACTCACCTAACTGTACTCCCCTAATTTTTGTTGCAGGGGTCGAGACTCAGCTCCTGGCCCCGCCTCTTCACTGTCCGCTACTGGGTCTCTGCTCTCCCTGCTCCATGAGCTTTATCATACCTAGTCTTAAAACTGTGTATGGTTCCTGCCTCCACTATATCTTTCTCAAGACTATTCCACTTCCTGACTACTCTGTGGCTGAAGAAATGCTTCCTAACATCCCTTTGACTCATCTGAGTCTTCAGTTTCCAGTTGTGTCCCCTTGTTTCTGTGTTCCCTCTCTGGAACATCCTGTCACTGTCTACCTTGTCGATTCCCCGCAGTATTTTGTATGTCGTTATCATGTCTCCTCTGTGTGTGTGTGTGTGTGTTAGTTACCATTTTGTCCTAGGCACATGTCAATTAGACAATAGGCCTGTTTGTGTGTGTGTGTGTGTGTGTGTGTGTGTGTGTGTGTGTGTGTGTGTGTACTCACCTAATTGTACTCACCTAATTGTGGTTGCAGGGGTCGAGTCTCAGCTCCTGGCCCCGCCTCTTCGCTGTCTGCTACTGGGTCTCTGCTCTCCCTGCTCCATGAGCTTTATCATACCTTGTCTTAAAACTATGTATGGTTCCTGCCTCCACTATATCTTTCTCTAGTCCATTCCACTTCCTGACTACTCTGTGGCTGAAGAAATGTTTCCTGACATCCCTTTGACTCATCTGAGTCTTCAGCTTCCAGTTGTGTCCCCTTGTATCTGTGTTCCCTCTCTGAAACAACCTGTCACTATCTACCTTGTCAATTCCCGCAGTATTTTGTATGTCGTTATCATGTCTCCTCTGACCCTTCTTTCCTCCAGTGTTGTTAGTCCTATTTCCCTCAACCTTTCTTCATAAGACAGACCCTGAGTTGTGGAACTAACCTTGTCGCAAACCTTTGCACTTTCTCTAGTTTCCTTACGTGCTTGACCAGGTGTGGGTTCCAGACTGGTGCTGCATATTCTAGTATGGGCCTGACGTACACGGTATACAGTGTCTTGAACGATTCCTTGTTAAGGTAACGGAACGCTAATCTAAGGTTTGCCAGACGCCCATATGCTGCCGCAGTTATCTGGTTGATGTGTGCCTCCGGAGACGTGCTAGGCGTTATACTCACTCCAAGGTCTTTCTCCTTTGCCGAGGTTTGTAGCCTTTGTCCGCCTAGCTTGTACTCTGTCAGCGGTCTTCTTTGCCCTTCTCCGATCCTCATGACTTTGTGTGTGTGTGTGTGTGTGTGTGTGTGTGTGTGTGTGTGGGTGATGCAGTTTCACGGTGTCATGAATATTTTGCCCAAATTCACGTTATTGTTCATTGTTTCGTCGATGTAATACTCATCTTCAGTCGAGTTTCATAATGAAAAGAAAACTCACCTCACAATTGTTCAAATGCAATTTATTAAAAAACAAAATTCCATCCAAAAACTTTAAGAACATTCACACACACACACACACACACACACACACACACACACACACAACACACACACACACACACACACACACACACTTTGAGCAATTATAATCTAAAATATAAACACCAGTACTTGAAGGTGGATACAGGAATATTCTTATTCAGAAGCGGGTGAACGATGGCGCTTCCATCTCTTGTTCAACGACATTCACGGGCCAAGCTCTTCATGAAGCAACATGTTTATTCAAATACAACACCAAGAGCTCGCTGCTCCTCGGCGAAGCGGATCTGCGCCAGAGCGTGGTCAGGGAGAGGGTGAGGCGTGGGCAGCAGCGGAGACTCTGGTCTGAAGCCGTTCTCATCAGCGACGTAGCGGACCTCAGCGATGGTGCCGTCGTCAAGAGGGAACCTGGCAGAAGATAAGACAAAGTTTCAGCAAAGGCTCTGACTACTGTTAATATTTACTTTATACAACGCTCTATCCGTTGTGATCATTCAACAACAGAACTCGTAGAAGCTCACAGATCCGCCGCTAGTCGTAGAAGCTCTACTGTATTTAGCGAGCAGACATGCGTACAAAATTTGTAAAAAAAAGTCTATAATTGATATGAATCCTAATAACTTTAATGCTCTTTGTAAGACTTTTTTTCATATAGAAGTGCATACACGAGTCAATAATGAAAAATATTAAGAGTGAGTCGTCACCTGTAGACGCCCTGGATGTTGCTCTGGCCCTGGGAGCCAGGGCTGCCGGAGGCTTCCACAGCGATGCCGTTGTCGGCCTCGAAGGCGTAGTTGAAGTTTCCGTCGCCGTTGTCTTGACGGTCGTCTCTGAGGATCACCACCACGGGCTGGTTGTCTTGAAGCTGAGGGGCAGCGACGGCCACGGCCGCCAGGCAGGCAAGAACCACCTGTGCAGGAGTAGACTATTATTGCTCTCGTAACCCAAAGAAATCATGGCAGTGGGAGACTAAATGTCTGACTACATAGCAATGAGAATTACGTCAGAAAATGCATGTTTTCTTTTTTCTCCTTCTTTATCATGAGGGAGGCAATGTTACCATTATCTCGGAAGCTTGTCTGTGTCAACGTGTAGGCTCAGGCAACACTGAAGGTTGATGCCAGGCAACACTGAACGTTGATGCCAGGCAACACTAGTGGTTGGTGTATTACTAGAGACAAAAGTCAAGTTACTGTATGGTAGGTGAACCTACCATATATCTCACTCTGGAAAGCGTAAGCAACTAGAATATTTTGTTTAAAGTTTCGTTATTTTCAGTGATATGTAGTTATAGGTTTATGTGTGTTAAACTAACCTAACTGGTAGAATGTTAACTCGCTCAAAAATACACGATCAGGGAATAGGATGAAAGCGCAAGCTCTGATACCAGTATATCAAACTAAGCTGCCATCCACTTTGAGTGCAGTGGAAGAATAGGTTGCTTTTGAGACGCTGGTGTTCCCGGGTACGACGCTGCTGGAATACTGTTATTATTGTCAACTAAGAGCCTAGCTGAAAGCTGACGAAATCGCAGATCATGAGAGAATATCACTCCCTGCACCTGTTGAAACACATAAGTAAACGTGAACGTCCTAACTCCTCTCAGACTATTTCCTGCAGCTTAAGTTAGAAAGATACACGGTATAATTATTTCACAGCGAGAAAATACAGGAACGCTAGTACAAATCTGTACCCTAAGTATCCCCGTTATGAGAACGGGAGGCTTGCTTGACGATGTAAAGAAAGTGAGAAGCGAGGGAGCAATACGTGCCTTACACACCCGTGAGTTCCTTAAGAACTTAATTAGCTTCTGAACGTGTTAAACCCATGTAGATTATTTAAGAAGACATGTTTATAAGAAAGGAGGAGGACTTCAGCAAGCTTACCGGCCCATGGTAGACAGGTCCTCAAATTTAACCCTTAAATGGTGAGGGCCAGATCCTTCATTCTTAAACTGAAACACCTGTGAGAGTCAGGAACCACAGTGGTGCCTGAGTGTGGTTCCTGAGTGTGGTGCCTGAGTGTGGTTCCTGAGTGTGGTGCCTGAGTGTGGTGCCTGGTTGTGGTGTCTGATTGACTAAGCCGTTAAACAGATAAGCCTGACCTTCTTCCACTAGTGGGCCCCATCCACACGTGACTATGTCTACAACTACTACATCCTTCTACCTCTTCCCCTGGCTTCCCTGTAAAAGTACTCGCCCCCATTCCTCAACTGGAATGATAAAACCCGTGGTGGAACCAGCGTCTCTCAATAAGGACACCCAGGTGTTGCACACTTGTCTTATCCGTCAGGCCGCGGGAGGGATGATGACGAGGGAAAGGTGGGAAGGTCAGGGAAGGAATGGGAGGCGCGACGAACAAGAAAGACGCATTACCCGTCACAGTCAGCTGTGATATTATCTTATGAATGACATGTGAAAAGAGGCATCAAGAGTCAATGTATTCACGGGCGTCATGTTTGGTGCACACATATGCGTTTCTATGTGTTTGTCTTACATACTACTAAAAGAAGCTAGATGTCCAAGTACTCACAAACTACATATTGGTGCACACGTGTATGAGACTGCGTGTGTGTGACTGGAATAATCAAATGTGTACCAGGTGACCTGACTGGCTACAGACGAGGGTCTTCGAGTGTGACTGGTATAACAAGAGAGCCGTCAGGTGCCCATGTATACTCACGAGCTTCATGTTTGGTGCACACGTGTGATGTTTGTGTGTAAGTGTTGCAGGAGGCTTCGAGGAAGATGCTCTGTTAGTGGACGCCAGACTTTATATATACCCGAAGATGACCCCGACCTCACCCTCCTGCAGGGGCGGAGCATGTTTAGAGGTGGAGCTACTGAGTGTGTGTGTGTGTGTGTGTGTGTGTGTTGTATTGTGTGTGTGTGTGTGTGTGTGTGTGTGTGTGTGAGTGTTTGTAGCTACTCATTTGTGGTTATATGGGTCGAGTCTCAGCTCCTGGCTCCGCCTATTTACTTGCCGCTATTGGGTTCACTCTCTTCTCCTTAAATAAACTCTGCCATATTCATTCTCTAACACTTCGTGTCTAGGTCGTTCCACTTACTGACCAATCTAAGGCTCAAGAAGTATTGTCTAACATCCATGTAACACATGTGTGTTTTTAACTTCCAGCTGTGCCCTCGTGAACCTGATTCCAGCTTCTTAAACAGACTCGCCATGTTCACCTTGTCAGGTTCCTCTTAGAATTTTTTACGTCGTAATCATGTCATACCTGGTCCTTCTATTCTTTAATATCGTCAGGTTTAGCTCCATCAGCCTCTCCTCATAGCTCATACCTCAGTTCTGAGACTAGTCTGGTTGCAAACCTTTGTCCTTTTTGACGTGCTTTATAAGATGTGAGTTCCACACTGGCGCTGGGTGCTCAAAGATCGGGTTTGGCATATGCCGTGTATAGTGTTGATGTTATTGAAAGCAACCCTTAAGTTACCAGTCTCGCAGTTATTCATGTGTGCCTCAGGCGATATGTTTGGAACTATGCTCACCTCGAGGTCCTCTTTCCGTAAGGTTTGCATCCTTTGTCGAGTGAGGCTGTACTGTTTTTTTGTTTGTTTTGTTGTCTTTGCCTTTCCCAGATTTTCGCAACCATACATTTGCCGGGGTTAAACTCGCATAGCCACTTACCAGCGGGTTGAGTTCAAGTGGCAAACTTTCCTGGTCTGTTCATGTGTGTGTGAGTGTGTGTGTGTGTGTGTGTGTCTGTGTGTTAGTTACCATTTTGTCCTAGGCACATGTCAATTAGACACTAGGCCTGTTGTATATATGTGTGTGTGTCTGTGTATGTAAGGAAACACTTCGAAATGTTTCTGCCCCACCGGGAATTGAACCCGGCCCCTCCGTGCGTGAAGCAAGAGCTTTACCCACTAGGCCACCGTGTGTGTGTGTGTGTGTGTGTGTGTGTGTGGTGTGTGTGTGTGTGTGTGAGTGTGTGTGTGTGTGTGAGTGTGTGTGTGTGTGTATGTATGTGTGTGTGTGTGTGTGTGTGTGGTGTGTGTGTGTGTGTGTGTGTGTGTGTGTGTGTGTGTGTGTGTGTGTGTACTATTGAGACATTGTGAATGTGATTATTACGAGGTGAGGAAGGAGAGAGGGGAGAGGAAGAGAAGGGGAAGGGAGGGAGGGAGGGAAGGAGGATGGGAGAGAGGGGATGATGGGAGGATGGGAGAGAGGGGATGATGGGAGGATGAGAGAGAGGGGATGATGGGAGGATGGGAGAGAGGGGAGGATGGGATAAGAGGATATCGAATGGATGTCCTTTTAATCTTGTAGAGTCATTGTGACCTTTACTTAGCAAACACTTGAGGTGTCCGGTGGGTCGAAATGGCAGCCAGGATGGATGGGCAGCCAGGATGGATGGGCAGGCAGGATGGATGGGCAGCCAGGATGGATGGACAGCCAGGATGGATGGGCAGGCAGGATGGATGGGCAGCCAGGATGGATGGGCAGCCAGGATGGATGGACAGCCAGGATGGATGGGCAGCCAGGATGGATGGACAGCCAGGATGGATGGGCAGGCAGGATGGATGGGCAGGCAGGATGGATGGGTAGCCATGATGGATGGGCAGCCAGGATGGATGGGAGGCCAGAATGGATGGGCAGCCAGGATGGATGGGCAGCCAGGATGGATGGACAGCCAGGATGGATGGACAGCCAGGATAAATGGGCAGGCAGGATGGATGGGCACGCAGGATGGATGGGTAGCCATGATGGATGGGCAGCCAGGATGGATGGGCAGCCAGAATGGATGGGCAGCCAGGATGGATGGGCAGCCAGGATGGATGGACAGCCAGGATGGATGGACAGCCAGGATGGATGGACAGCCAGGATGGATGGGCAGCCAGGAAAGGCAGACTAGAGTAATTGAAGGTATCGGTGTGAGTCAGTGGGGAGGAGGAAGATTTGGGGTTCAGGGGAGGAGGAAGAGGTGGGGTTCAGGGGAGGAGGAAGATTTGGGGTTCAGGGGAGGAGGAAGATTTGGGGTTCAGGGGAGGAGGAAGAGGTGGGGTTCAGGGGAGGAGGAAGATTTGGGGTTCAGGGGAGGAGGAAGAGGTGGGGTTCAGGGGAGGAGGAAGAGGTGGGGTTCAGGGAGGAGGAAGATTTGGGGTTCATGGGAGTAGGAAGAGGTGGGGTTCAGGGGAGGAGGAAGATTTGGGGTTCAGGGGAGAAGGAAGAGGTGGGGTTCAGGGGAGGAGGAAGAGGTGGGGTTCAGGGGAGGAGGAAGATTTGGGGTTCAGGGGAGAAGGAAGAGGTGAGGTTCAGGGGAGGAGGAAGAGGTGGGGTTCAGGGAAGGAGGTAAAGCATCAAGGAGGAAAAGGGAGAGGAGTTGTCAGTATAGAGAAAGGAAGGGAAGAAAAGGAGAAACATGATAGAAAAGGATGAAGAAGAGAGAATAAGAAGTAAGTGAGAAGAGAAAGAGAATATAGGTGAGAAGAAAGAGGAAGAGGAGGAGGAGGAGGAGGTCGAGGTGTGACTTGCGGTTCCCTATTCAACACACACACACAGGGCCAGGAGCTATAGATCGACCCCTACAACCACAATTAGATAAGCACAGTGTACGTCAGGCCCATGCTGGAGTATGCAGCACCGGAATGGAACCCACACCTGGTCAAGCACGTCAAGAAATTAAAAAAAGTGCAAAAGTTTGCAACAAGATTAGTCCCGGAGCTAAAGGGTATGTCTAACGAGGAGAGATTAAGGGAACTTGACCTGACAACACTGGAGGACAGGAGGGATAAAGGCTCTAGGCGGGGAGAGAGTGACCTAGTTTCGACCAGTGAAGAGGCCGGGCCAGGAGCTGTGACTCGACCTCTGCAACCACATATAGGTGAGTACATATAGGCGAGTATACACACACACACACACACACACACACACACACACACACACACACACACACACACACACACAGGAAGACAGCAAGTGTAGTCCCAATTTTTAAAAAAGGAGACAGACATGAGGCACTAAACTACAGACCAGTGTCACTGACGTGTATATTATGCAAAGTCATGGAGAAGATTATCAGGAGAAGAGTGGTGGAACACCTAGAAAGGATTGAGCTTTTCAACGGCAGTCAACACGGTTTCAGGGATGGGAAATCCTGTGTCACAAACCTTCTGGAGTTCTATGACAGGGTGACAGCAGTAAGACAAGAGAGAGAGAAGGGTGGGTAGATTGCATTTTCTTGGACTGTAAGAAGGCGTTTGACACAGTTCCACACAAAAGATTAGTGCAAAAGCTGGAGGACCAGGCAGGGATAACAGGGAAGGCACTACAATGGATTCGGGAATACCTGTCAGGAAGACAACAGCAAGTCATGGTACGTGTGAGGTGTCAGAGTGGGCGCCTGTGACGAGTGGGGTTCCACAGGGGTCAGTCCTAGGACCGGTGCTGTTTCTAGTATTTGTGAATGACATGACGGAAGGAATAGACTCCGAAGTGTCCCTGTTTGCAGATGATGTAAAGTTGATGAGAAGAATTCAATCGGACGAGGACCAGGCAGAACTACAAAGGGATCTGGACAGGCTGCAAGCCTGGTCCAGCAATTGGCTCCTGGAGTTCAACCCCACCAAGTGCAAAGTCATGAAGATTGGGGAAGGGCAAAGAAGACCGCAGACGGTGTACAGTCTAGGGGGCCAGAGACTACAAACCTCAATCAAGGAAAAAGATCTTGGGGTGAGTATAACACCAGGCACATCTCCTGAGGCGCACATCAACCAAATAACTGCTGCAGCATACGGGCGCCTAGCAAACCTAAGAACAGCATTCCGACATCTTAATAAAGAATCGTTCAGGACCCTGTACACTGTGTACGTTAGGCCCATACTGGAGTATGCAGCACCAGTTTGGAACCCACACCTAGCCAAGCACGTAAAGAAGCTAGAGAAAGTGCAAAGGTTTGCAACAAGACTAGTCCCGGAGCTAAGGGGTATGTTCTACGAGGAGAGGTTAAGGGAAATCGACCTGACGACACTGGAGGACAGGAGAGATAGGGGAGGACATGATAATGACATATAAAATACTGAGAGGAATTGAAAAGGTGGACAGAAACAGAATGTTCCAGAGATGGGACACAGCAACAAGGGGACACAGTTGGAAGTTGAAGACTCAGATGAATCACAGGGATGTTAGGAAGTATTTCTTCAGTCACAGAGTGGTCAGGAAGTGGAATAGCTTGGGAAGTGATGTAGTGGAGGCAGGATCCATTCATAGCTTTAAAAAAAGGTATGATAAAGCTCATGGCGCAGGGAGAGTGACCCAGTAGCGGCCAGTGAAGAGGCGGGGCCAGGAGCTATGACTCGACCCCTGGAAACACAACTAGGTGAGTACACACACACACGCACGATAAGGCTCTTGGGGCACTAGCAAAGAGGCGGGGCCAGAAACTGTGAATCGACCCCTGCAACCACAAATAGGTGAGTACAAATAAGTGAGTACAAATAGGTGAGTACACACTTTACTGGCTACTCAGATGAGTTTCCAGAAGGCATCGGCCCAGATATCCAGTTTCTCGTCACGGTGTTGACGGTCGCTTCAGAATGTACACAGTGGATAGACTTATGTTATTAGACTTTATTTTCTCCTCTGTGTTCGAGGGTCTTCAGAGAGACTGTTTATGTAAGCTGAGGCTGGAGTGGGAGAGATGGTGATGGGTATAGTAGGTGGGTGGTGAGGGGGCGCTGGTGGTGGTGGTTGTGGTGGGTGGTAGTGGTAGTGGTGGTTGTGGGTGGTAGTGGTGGTGGTGGTTGTGGGTGGTAGTGGTGGTGGTGGATGAGGTGAAATGTACTTGAGACAGGTGAAGGTGAGACAGAGAGTGACAGGTAAAAGTAATGAGTTTCACGACAACACAGGAGGGATAGAGGGAGGGATAGTGGGAAGGATAGTGGGAGGGATAGTGGAAGGGATAGAGGGAGGGATGGGATAGTGAGAGGGATAGAGGGAGGGATAGAGGGAGTGATAGTGGGAGGGATAGTGGGAGGGATAGTGGGAGGCATAGTGGAAGGGATAGAGGGAGGGATAGTGGAAGGGATAAAGGGAGGTATGGACGGAGGGAGGGATTTTATTAGTTTTAATTTTGTCACCGAAGTGGCTACTTTATTCTACCTCCCATATCCATCCTGTGGAGGGCAGCGTAAGAGTATATAGAAACACGAAAGGCCTAGGAACTAGGACCCAAAAGGGTTAACAGGAGCACATCTGGATTTATATTTACAATTATCGTAAGAAACCTTAACGTATTAATAGATTATTATACTATCTATCTCTATAGTCCTCAGTAAGTGGACAATAAAGCATGTAGCGTCCAAGTGGTCATAGGCTCACCACATACTTTTAGTTTTATTATCATGTGTGTGTCTGTCAAACTGCCAGAAATACTTATAACTAAGCCTAAGCCTGGCTACTGCAACATCGGACAGTGTGTTCACATTGCAAGTTGCTCCATAAACGCACCTGCGCTCATGTTATCATAGTGTGTTGCAGATCTACTCAGGCTTCTAACTGCATCCCTATTACATTCAGTTTCATCATTTACTGCAACCCTAATATTATTCCTAATGCTAGACACAGACACACTTCAAGTATATCCCACATTTTTCATCAGGTTTTTTTTTTTTTTTCTAACTTATCTTTATCTCGAGGAAGCAATTCAATGTGTGATGGAATCCATGACCATAGTACATTAATTATTTTTCCTTGATTTTTGAGTATTTGTATCTGACTTCTTCATTGAGCATTTTGTTAGTCACAATGTGAGTCAAGAGCCTTCAGTGATGACATAGAATTAGTAATAATCACAGAGTCAAGTTCATTGTCCCAAGTTAACTTTAACGTCTTTAAGATGACAAACAATTCAGTTTGCAGTGTAGATGCCCAGTTGTGAATTCTTGTGCCTAACTCAGTTCCCATCGTTCTTATCTAGGGAGGTGACAACGAGAGCAGACTCCTGCTTAGATCCATCAGTGTATATTATTTGTGATATATTGTTACTAACAGGAAGACGGGAAGTTTCTTCTTGAGAACATGCCCTTGCAAGTGATTAAGAAACTGATTGCTAGTGTTGAGCTTCTTGAGAGGGGCTTTAAGATACGTGACACTAAAGGAACATAAATTCCATGGAGAGGTGAAATGCTCTTGTCTTCAGAGATGGTGGGGAGGAACGAGGACGGGTGATGGGGAAAGGGATTGAGAAGAGGAAGAAAAAGAGGGAGGGATCAGGAAGAGGTTGGGGTTGGGGAAGGGGGAGACAGGGGAAAAGAAGGGGGAAACAGGGGTGAGGGTGAAAGGG
>WNWK01000116.1:647500-712500 GCA_009830355.1 Cherax destructor | reverse complement strand
CAGTCGGATAACACCCAGGTACCTATTTACTGCTTGGTGAACGAGATACTAATGTCCTTATTAAAGGACCAACTACGTGAGCTTCAGAATTCATATCTACAAATAGTGTGATCTTAATGCCCTTCGTGTTGTTCATTAACCATAAAATTAGGACACTATGAGGAGTGAAATGACCAGGTGGATCAATCTCTTAAAATTGAAAATAATGTTAATTATATTTCTTGAAAATGTATAAATTACAAAATGGTTTTAGAAGGAACACCAAAATATTAACTGGTGGAAGAACCGTATTTGTGGCACTGAAGATGTGAAAAATAGTTAATGGATATTTACTATGACTATTAATCTTACTGCGCTTATAAACATGAGGCTGGACGTGTTCACAAACACTCATCTCAGGTCGAAGGAGACTCGAACCTACGAACCTTGGAATCTAAACATTGTAAAAATATCTCGTCGGTCGATGCATGCAGGGGATGGGATGAAAAGCTGAAAGCCACCTGCGTGAAAGCTGGCTGCCTTGGACCAAAACGTCTAGCGTTAGCTGGGTGCCAAAGTATTGGACCAGTGTGGTCCAATACTTTACATCTCATCTCAATATATATATATATATATATATATATATATATATATATATATATATATATATATATATATATATATACTATAAGTAAAATTGGTCAGTTAGCAAGAACTCATTTAAAATTAAGTCCTTTCTAAAAAAATTCTCTTATACGTTTAAAGATATATTTTTTTCCATTTATGTTAATGTAAAAATTAATAAGTTTTTACAAAAAGAACTTTAGAAAACTTACCTAACCTTATTCTAACAAGGGCAATTTAATTTAGGCTAATCCAGCTAAATATATTTTAGATAAGTTTACAATAATTTCATAATAAACAAACACAATGAAGTATATTTTTTTCGTTAGGCTCAGAATGATTTTTGCGAAATTATTGCATATACAAATTTTCGCTTGCCTTATTCGGCAAGAATAGCGTTGCTATTTAAGCCAAAATAGCAAGTGCTACCTATTCGGCATAATATATATAGACCTGGCATTTTCCTATAAGTAAGTCAGGTCAAGTTAAGATTGACTTGGATGTATCAGCAAAGCTTAAACTTTACAAAAAGTTATTAATATATAATACATCCACTTTATAAAGTCCTGACTTACGTTCAGACTACAGTCACCAATAGTTATGATACAACCTGAGTCTCACGTGTATTTCATCCTTTGATTTGTATGGAATATTTCGTACATTTTACCCACTCAATCACACAGTTGAAATCTCGTAAGTGAATCAATGGAGTTTTCTAAGCCTGGCTTGATCTAATGTTAGTTTTATGTTGATGTCATCTGTTTTAAGTGTATCTTTCAATTTATTACATATATTTGTTGCAAATTATTGTTTAGAAGTAAATGCTGATATTCTTTGAAGAATTGTTTATCAGGGAACATTTATATTTAACTCATGTTTTTAAATACAACATTTATGTTTCATTTCCACTTTCAAAGAGCCACTTAACATCTAATAGAACACTTAGACACTCATAGCATCTTCGCAAGTCATTCGACTTTTGAACTGCTGTATCTCGTAGGGACACTAAAAGAAATTATGCATTCGTAATTTTATTATTTATGCTAATCAATATAACTAATAACATTTATCTTCTGCTACCGTGGTCGTCAACAATGTCAGGGAGACATTACAAGTCTTATTGTTTCAAGAGGAAAGATTCTCAAGAATTCCAGTCATCGATGCGCCTTCGTGTGGTCACAAATACTTCTGCTGTTACTCGAAGGTGATACCTCGGGCTCTCTGGTCCTCAGCGATGCGGAGCAGCTCGTGGACGTGGTCAGGGAGAGGGTGAGGCGTGGGCAGCAGTGGGGACTCTGGTCTGAAGCCGTTCTCGTCGGCCACGTAGCGGACTTCAGCGATGGAACCGTCGTCAAGAGGGAACCTGCAGTGAAACAGGTACTACTGATAAATGAAATCCTAGATTATAGTAGAGAGTTAAAAAGACAGGAGACTTCGTAACATTATTAACTGAGAAGCCTTTGTATAGAGGGTAAATATCCTATATTTAGGAAAGAAAATGTTAACTTAGAGCGGAAACTAAATTAGATAAACTAAAAAAAATATCGTCTCAGTTGAAGAAAATAAATTTTAACAGAATCTGTGTGTGGTAATAAAGAGCGAACTCACTTGAAGAAGCCTTGAATGTTGCTCTGTCCCTCACTGCCGGGGCTGCCGGACGCTTCCACGGCGATTCCATTTTCTGCCTCGAAGGCATAGTTGAAGTTGCCATTACCTTCATCTTGACGGACGTCACGAAGGATGGCTACAGGTAGCGCGTCCTGGGGACGAGGGACGGCGAGGGCGACAGTGGCCAGGCAGGCGAGGATCACCTGTAGAAGAATAGCAATGATCATATATATATATCGCAGCCGAGGAGCTATACAGCGCTACATGAAAGTGCTGAGAAATATTCAGTAGACCAGCGACTCTGTCGAGAAGCATATTTTACTGTACGAGTAACTGATATTGTTATATAAAGGAACCACGACGTGAGTTTTACCTCTCATCTCAAGGTTGGGTGTCGTCAATTGACCTTAAAAGTCTGAAACTAACATGATTCAAAGGCAGATGTGGAATTATGATCTTAAAATAGCAAATACTATTACTTCGTATTAAATTTAAAATAAAAACATGGATTTAAATGGAATACAGAAATATCTACTGATGTAAATATTATGTGGTAGTGTAGACGTGAAAGGTGATTGTTAATGATTAACATAGAATATTTCTGTCCTGTAAGGTACTAGTCGCTGCTGTACTCACGAGCTTCATGTCTGGTGTGTTGAAGAGTCGAAGACGATGCCTGGTTAGTGGAGGGCCGAGTTTATATAGCCGCTGCTGCCCTGTCCTTCTTGACTGACGGGGGCGGGGCCTCAAGTTCTGAGAGTCACTGCGAGAATACAGAAGAAAGGAGGACGGCGTCATCCGTCGGTGTCTCGGTAAGTCACCTGACGTTGATTAATGTGAGGACACTTGAGCCTGATAAGACGCATCTCTGCCACTACACACTTGAGTCAGCGAGGTAGAAAGGCACCAAGATTGAGGTGAATTGATAAAGATGCGATGGTTTGGCCTCTCTCTCGGAATCAGCATCATGCTAGAGGTCAAACATTAGAAAGGGATTGCTGATTAAGGTTACATACAGTGTCCACATCACATATGGAATATAATTAATTTTCTTTTACCTCTGACTTATATGTACGTATAATAATAATAATGCATTTTCCAGATTTTTCAAGAATTATTGTTATTACATTCATAATATGAAACAATTTGTATGCATTAATTTGCATATGCTATTTCAATTTTAAGCATTGCAATTTTTTTAAATTTTATTTACTTGCTCGTGGTACTGGCTCAGGAATAATTGTCGGCATTTGTCCAAAGTACATTATTTTTTATATTTTTATTAAAATAAATTAAAACTCTATAATAATTTTTAATCCATCCTTAGTTCAAAATATAAAAAAAAATATTAGAAAATTATTTGCTTATTATTCTACTTCACTAAAGACACACACACAAACACACACATACACACACAAACACACACATACACACACACACACACACACACACATACACACACACACACACACACACACACACATCTCCTGAGGCACACATCATCAGACGGCAAGGCTGGCAAACCTAAGAATAGCGTTCCAATACCTCACTAAGGAATCATTCAAGACTCTGTACACCATATACGTCAGGCCCATAGTGGAGTATGCAGCACCAGTTTGGAACCCACACCTGGTCAAGCACGTCAAGAAATTAGAGAAAGTGCAAAGGTTCGCAACAAGACTAGTCCCAGAGCGAAGGGATTGTCCTACGAAGAAAGATTAATGGAAATCGGCCTGACGACACTGGGGAACAGGAGGGTTAAGGGAGACATGATAACGACATATAAAATACTGCGAGGAATTGACAAGATGGACAGAGACAAGATGTTCCAGAGAGGGGACACAGAAACAAGGGGTCACAATTGGAAGTTGAAGACTCCTATGAGTCAAAGGGATGTTAGGAAGTATTTCTTTAGTCATAGAGTTGTCAGGAAGTGGAATAGGCTATAAAGTGACGTAGTGGAGGCAGGAACCATACATAGTTTTAAGAAGAGGTTTGATAAAGCTCATGGAGCAGGGAGAGAGAGGACCTAGTAGCAATCAGTGAAGAGGCGGGGCCAACAGCTATGAATCGACCCCTGCAACCACGAATAGGTGAGTACACACACACACACGTTAGTGCTTCTAATTAATATAAATGACTTGTCGAATGTAAATATAAAATGGAATCATGATTGTAAATGATGTAAAAATTCTACCCAAAATAAATAACATAAATTACTGAAAAGCCTTGTAAGAAGACTTAAACAAATCAATAGAATGAATTTTCGGATGCATGGTAAAATTAGTTATTGATAAATATTTACTAATATAAACTTAAGTCTTACCAGGTTATATATATATATATATATATATTTTTTTTTTTTTTTTTTTTCAACAAGTCGGCCGTCTCCCACCGAGGCAGGGTGACCCAAAAAGAAAGAAAATCCCCAAAAAGAAAAAACTTCCACCATCATTCAACACTTTCACCACACTCATACACAATCACTGTCTTTGCAGAGGAGCTCAGATACGACAGCTGAGAATAAGTCCCTCCCAGCTGTCACTATCCCAGACCCCTCCTTTAAAGTGCAGGCATTGTACTTCCCATTTCCAGGACTCAAGTCCAACTAAATCAATTAACTGGTTTCCCTGAATCCCTTCACACAATGTTACCCTGCTCACACTCCAACAGATCGTCATGTCCCAAAAACCATTCGTCTCCATTCACTCCTATCTAACACGCTCACACATGCCCTCTGGAAGTCCAAGCCCCTCGCCCACAAAACCTCCTTTACCCCTTCCCTCCAACCTTTTCTAGGACGACCCCTACCCCGCCTTCCTTCCCCTACAGATTTATACGCTCTCCAAGTCATTCTACTTTGATCCATTCTCTCTAAATGACCAAACCACCTCAACAACCCCTCTTCAGCCCTCTGACAAATACTTTTAGTAACTCCACACCTTCTCCTAATTTCCACATTCCGAATTTTCTGCATAATATTTACACCACACATTGCCCTTAGACAGGACATCTCCACTGCCTCCAGCCTCCTCCTCGCTGCAGCATTTGCAACCCATGCTTCACACCCATATAAGAGTGTTGGTACCACTATACTTTCGTACATTCCCTTCTTTGCCTCCATGGATAACGTTTTTTGTCTCCACAGATACCTCAATGCACCATATATATATATATATATATATATATATATATATATATATATATATATATATATATATATATATATAAGAGAGAGAGAGAGAGAAGGGTGGATTACATTTTCTTAGACTGCAAGAACGCAGTCGACACTGTACCCCAAAAGAGGCCTGGGTAACCATTTGCTGGAATAACAGGGAGAGTTCTTCAGTGGAACAAACAAGTACCTTAGAGGTAAGGAAGCAAAGAGTGACTGTTAGGGAAAAGAAGTTAGTCAGAATGGGTAAGAGCGACAAGCGGGGGTTCCGCAAGGATCGGTATTAGGTCATGTAATATTTCTGGTTTACGTGAATAACATACGAGAAGGGAGCGAATAAAATGCGTTTCTGTGGGCTGGTGATGAAAAAGTTGGGTTGTTTTCGAGTCGAGAAATTGGGGCTAGTTGGTCCAGCTGGAAGTTAAAATGGTGATGACAGCCTAGATACGTATGATCTGCCAGGGGTCCATGAGGCTAGGTGGGTGTGAATCTAACGTGAAGCAAGTTGAGTGGCGGAGCCAGGAGCTATGACTCGACCTCTGCAGCCACATATAGGAGAGTATATTTGGATGACGTCGCGCGCACACGCACACCCACATACACAGCGAAGAAGCGGGGCCAGGAACTATGAATCTACCACTGCAGCCTCAAACAGGTGATTGCACAGACATACATACACACAGAAAATAATGTTCCTACCAATTCAGTAATTACATTACCAGAAAGGCACAAACAATAGTTTCAATGACCACAAATACTGCAACATCCCCCTACCTCCATCCCTTAGTGTATAAGCACTGTACTTCCACCTTCATCCCTTAGTGTATAAGCACTGTACTTCCACCTCCATCCCTTGGTGTATAAGCACTGTACTTCCACCTCCATCCCTTGGTGTATAAGCACTGTACTTCCACCTCCATCCCTTGGTGTATAAGCACTGTACTTCCACCTCCATCCCTTAGTGTATAAGCACTGTACTTCCACCTCCATCCCTTGGTGTATAAGCACTGTACTTCCACCTTCATCCCTTGGTGTATAACACTGTACTTCCACCTCCATCCCTTGGTGTATAAGCACTGTACTTCCACCTCCATCCCTTGGTGTATAAGCACTGTACTTCCACCTCCATCCCTTAGTGTATAAGCACTGTACTTCCACCTCCATCCCTTGGTGTATAAGCACTGTACTTCCACCTTCATCCCTTAGTGTATAAGCACTGTACTTCCACCTCCATCCCTTGGTGTATAAGCACTGTACTTCCACCTCCATCCCTTAGTGTATAAGCACTGTACTTCCACCTCCATCCCTTGGTGTATAAGCACTGTACTTCCCACCTTCAGAACTATAACACCTCCATCCATCCTTCAGACTGCAGGCACTGTACCTCCACCTCATGACTGTAACAACTCCATCCATCCTTTAGACTGCAGGCACTGTACCTCCACCTCATGACTGTAACAACTCCATCCATCTTTCAGACTGCAGGCACTGTACCTCCACCTCATGACTGTAACAACACCATCCATCCTTCAGACTGCAGGCACTGTACCTCCACCTCATGACTGTAACATCCCCATCCATCCTTCAGACTGCAGGCACTGTACCTCCACCTCATGACTGTAACATCCCCATCCATCCTTCAGACTGCAGGCACTGTACTTCCACCTCATGACTGTAACACCTCCATCCATCCTTCAGACTGCAGGCACTGTACTCCACCTCATGACTGTAACATCCCCATCCATCCTTCAGACTGCAGGCACTGTACCTCCACCTCATGACTGTAACATCCCCATCCATCCTTCAGACTGCAGCACTGTACCTCCACCTTCATGACTTTAACATCCCCATCCATCCTTCAGACTGCAGGCACTGTACTTCCACCTCATGACTGTAACACCTCCATCCATCCTTCAGACTGCAGGCACTGTACCTCCACCTCATGACTGTAACATCCCCATCCATCCTTCAGACTGCAGGCACTGTACCTCCACCTCATGACTGTAACATCCCCATCCATCCTTCAGACTGCAGGCACTGTACTTCCACCTCATGACTGTAACATCCCATCCATCCTTCAGACTGCAGGCACTGTACCTCCACCTCATGACTGTAACATCCCCATCCATCCTTCAGACTGCAGGCACTGTACCTCCACCTTATGACTGTAACATCCCCATCCATCCTTCAGACTGCAGGCACTGTACTTCCACCTCATGACTGTAACACCTCCATCCATCCTTCAGACTGCAGGCACTGTACCTCCACCTCATGACTGTAACAACTCCATCCATCCTTCAGACTGCAGGCACTGTACTTCCACCTCATGACTGTAACACCTCCATCCATCCTTCAGACTGCAGGCACTGTACCTCCACCTCATGACTGTAACATCCCCATCCATCCTTCAGACTGCAGGCACTGTACCTCCACCTCATGACTGTAACATCCCCATCCATCCTTCAGACTGCAGGCACTGTACCTCCACCTCATGACTGTAACATCCCCATCCATCCTTCAGACTGCAGGCACTGTACCTCCACCTTATGACTGTAACATCCCCATCCATCCTTCAGACTGCAGGCACTGTACTTCCACCTCATGACTGTAACACCTCCATCCATCCTTCAGACTGCAGGCACTGTACCTCCACCTCATGACTGTAACAACTCCATCCATCCTTCAGACTGCAGGCACTGTACCTCCACCTCATGACTGTAACATCCCCATCCATCCTTCAGACTGCAGGCACTGTACCTCCACCTCATGACTGTAACAACTCCATCCATCCTTCAGACTGCAGGCACTGTACCTCCACCTCATGACTGTAACACCTCCATCCATCCTTCAGACTGCAGGCACTGTACCTCCACCTCATGACTGTAACACCTCTATCCATCCTTCAGACTGCAGGCACTGTACCTCCACCTCATGACTGTAACACCTCCATCCATCCTTCAGACTGCAGGCACTGTACCTCCACCTCATGACTGTAACATCCCCATCCATCCTTCAGACTGCAGGCACTGTACTTCCACCTCATGACTGTAACACCTCCATCCATCCTTCAGACTGCAGGCACTGTACCTCCACCTCATGACTGTAACATCCCCATCCATCCTTCAGACTGCAGGCACTGTACTTCCACCTCATGACTGTAACACCTCCATCCATCCTTCAGACTGCAGGCACTGTACCTCCACCTCATGACTGTAACATCCCCATCCATCCTTCAGGCTGCAGGCACTGTACTTATACCTCATGACTGTAACACCTCCATCCATCCTTCAGACTGCAGGCACTGTACCTCCACCTCATGACTGTAACATCCCCATCCATCCTTCAGACTGCAGGCACTGTACCTCCACCTCATGACTGTAACACCTCCATCCATCCTTCAGACTGCAGGCACTGTACCTCCACCTCATGACTGTAACATCCCCATCCATCCTTCAGACTGCAGGCACTGTACCTCCACCTCATGACTGTAACATCCCCATCCATCCTTCAGACTGCAGGCACTGTACCTCCACCTCATGACTGTAACAACTCCATCCATCTTTCAGACTGCAGGCACTGTACCTCCACCTCATGACTGTAACAACTCCATCCATCCTTCAGACTGCAGGCACTGTACTTCCACCTCATGACTGTAACACTTCCATCCATCCTTCAGAGAGAAACCTCTGCACTGAGTGATCTAAGACGCTGTTATCATAGTAAACTTATAACTGGAACATCAAGTGAACTGACCAAAGGAAGCCTTTAGTGTATTTATAACACCAAAGGAAGCCTCTGGCGTACTTAACACAACAAAGGAAGCCTCTAGTGTACTTATCACAACAAAGGAAGCCTCTGGTGTACTTAACAAAACAAAGGAAGCCTCTGGTGTACTTAACACAACAAAGGAAGCCTCTGGTGTACTTATCACAACAAAGAAAGCCTCTGGTTTACTTAACACAAAAAAGGAAGCCTCTGGTTTACTTAACACAACAAAGGAAGCCTCTGGTGCACTTAACACAACAAAGGAAACCTCTAGTGTACTTATCACAACAAAGGAAGCCTCTGGTATACTTATCACAACAAAGGAAGCCTCTGGTGTACTTATCACTACAAAGGAATCCTCTTGTGTACTTATCACTACAAAGGAAGCCTCTGGTGTACTTATCACTACAAAGGAGGCCTCTGGTGTACTTATCACTACAAAGGAAGCCTCTGGTGTACTTATCACTACAAAAAAAGCCTCTGGTGTACTTATCACTACAAAAGAAGCCTCTGGTGTACTTATCACTACAAAGGAAGCCTCTGGTGTACTTATCACAACAAAGGAAGCCTCTGGTGTACTTATCACTACAAAGGAAGCCTCTGGTGTACTTATCACTACAAAGGAGGCCTCTGGTGTACTTATCACAACAAAGGAAGCCTCTGGTATACTTATCACAACAAAGGAAGCCTCTGGTGTACTTATCACTACAAAGGAAGCCTCTGGTGTACTTATCACTACAAAGGAAGCCTCTGGTGTACTTATCACTACAAAGGAAGCCTCTGGTGTACTTATCACTACAAAGGAAGCCTCTGGTGTACTTATCACTACAAAGGAAGCCTCTGGTGTACTTATCACTACAAAGGAAGCCTCTGGTGTACTTATCACTACAAAGGAAACCTCTGGTGTACTTATCACTACAAAGGAAGCCTCTGGTGTACTTATCACTACAAAAGAAGCCTCTGGTGTACTTATCACTACAAAGGAAGCCTCTGGTGTACTTATCACAACAAAGGAAGCCTCTGGTGTACTTATCACTATAAAGGAAGCCTCTGGTGTACTTATCACTACAAAGGAGGCCTCTGGTGTACTTATCACTACAAAGGAAGCCTCTGGTGTACTTATCACTACAAAGGAGGCCTCTGGTGTACTTATCACTACAAAGGAAGCCTCTGTTGTATTTATAACTACAAAGGAAGCCTCTGGTGTACTTATCACAAGAAAGGAAGCCTCTGGTGCACTTATCAAAACAAAGGAAGCCTCTGGTGTACTTATCACAACAAAGGAAGCCTCTGGTGCACTTATCAAAACAAAGGAAGCCTCTGGTGTACTAATCACTACAAAGGAGGCCTCTGGTGTACTTATCACTACAAAGGAAGCCTCTGGTGTACTTATCACTACAAAGGAGGCCTCTGGTGTACTTATTACTACAAAGGAAGCCTCTGGTGTATTTATCACAACAAAGGAAGCCTCTGGTGTACTTATCACAACAAATGAAGCCTCTGGTGTACTTATCACTACAAAGGAAGCCTCTGGTGTATTTATCACAACTAAGGAAGCATCTGGTGTACTTATCACAACAAAGGAAGCCTCTGGTGTACTTATCACAACAAAGGAAGCCTCTGGTGTACTTATCACTACAAAGGAAGCCTCTAGTTTACGTATCACTAAAGCGTCGCCTTGTTCCGTAAGTGTATTTTGATTTATATTAAGAAATATTCCTCTGAAATAACTGAATATTTCCCCAAGGAATATTATGTAGAGAGAGAGAGAGAGAGAGAGAGAGAGAGAGAGGTGAGCTACTACACCACAAGACGGGCAGCAAACAGCAACTACACTCTGACTGTAACCTTCTTCAGAACATCGCTTCATCTGAGATCATTTATTCCCAGGATGACTCGAGTTTGGAATATGTTCGTACACCATAATGATATCAATGAAATAAAGTCAGTTGGAGCCATCTGGCCCACAGATGGCTCCAACTTCATCCTGTTCCCTTTTTGTATGTTTCATAACAATATTTATCGTCTTCCAATTCTTAGAAGTGTAAGAAAAAATCTCACGCTAATTTTCTCACTGTCTCTCCTATTTTCAACCAAAAGTTAGTATTTCTATCTATTAACTATAAACCATATTTTTTTTCTGTCAGTGCGAGTGTAGGTAGATGTCGCTGACAGCTGATCTTCTGGCTCGAGTTCGGTTCCAAGCTGATACAAGTGTCTAATTGCTAGTACAGATCTCTAGGCTGCTACAAGTGTCGCCTCGATAGTACAGTCTCCCAGCTGGTCAACTGTCCTTCAGGTGGTAATGGACAGCACTGTTACAATATAGACAGCAAGTATTAAGTTACTGTGACAGGTCCAATTAACAGACATGGGTAAGTAACAGGCAGGACCAGATAACAGTCAGATAAAAAAAAAATACTACTACTACTACTACTATGACTACTACTACTACTACTACTACTACTACTACTACTACTACTACTAATAATAATAATAATAATAATAATCATAATAATAATAATCATAATAATAATAATCATAATAATAATAATCATAATAATAATAATCACGTGTTTTAGAAACGAATAAATTAAGTGACCCTGGCGCCACTTGCACTTCACAGTGACACAGCTGCCACAGGATACAAGGACACTAAAACCATATACATACACTCGTTAATTTATTGTAATTGCAAATTAATATAATTTATAACACTTGTCTTGGGTTATCATGGTCGTCAACAAAATCAGGTCTCATTGTTTCAAGAGGAAAGATTCTCAAGAATTCCAGTCATCGATGCGCCTTCGTGTGGTCACAAATACTTCTGCTGTTACTCGAAGGTGATACCTCGGGCTCTCTGGTCCTCAGCGATGCGGAGCAGCTCGTGGACGTGGTCAGGGAGAGGGTGAGGCGTGGGCAGCAGTGGGGACTCTGGTCTGAAGCCGTTCTCGTCGGCCACGTAGCGGACTTCAGCGATGGAACCGTCGTCAAGAGGGAACCTGCAGTGAAACAGGTACTACTGATAAATGAAATCCTAGATTATAGTAGAGAGTTAAAAAGACAGGAGACTTCGTAACATTATTAACTGAAAAGCCTTTGCTTAGATGGTAAATATCCTATATTTAGGAAAGAAAATGTTAACTTAGAGCGGAAACTAAATTAGATAAACTAAAAAAAATATCGTCTCAGTTGAAGAAAATAAATTTTAACAGAATCTGTGTGTGGTAATAAAGAGCGAACTCACTTGAAGAAGCCTTGAATGTTGGTCTGTCCCTCACTACCGGGGCTGCCGGACGCTTCCACGGCGATTCCATTTTCTGCCTCGAAGGCATAGTTGAAGTTGCCATTACCTTCATCTTGACGGACGTCACGAAGGATGGCTACAGGTAGCGCGTCCTGGGGACGAGGGACGGCGAGGGCGACAGTGGCCAGGCAGGCGAGGATCACCTGTAGAAGAATAATAATGATCATATATATCGCAGCCGAGGAGCTATACGGCGCTACATGAAAGTGCTGAGAAATATTCAGTAGACCAGCGACTCTGTCGAGAAGCATATTTTACTGTACGAGTAACTGATATTGTTATATAAAGGAACCACGACGTGAGTTTTACATCTTATCTCAAGGTTGGGTGACGTCAATTAATCTTAAAAGTCTGAAACTAAGATGATTCAAAGGCAGATGTGGAATTATCATCTTAAAACAGCAAATACTATTACTTCGTATTAAATTTAAAATAGAATCAAAGATTTAAATGGAATACAGAAATATCTACTGATGTAAATATTATGTGGTAGTGTAGACGTGAAAGGTGATTGTTAATGATTAACATAGAATATTTCTGTCCTGTAAGGTACTAGTCGCTGCTGTACTCACGAGCTTCATGTCTGGTGTGTTGAAGAGTCGAAGACGATGCCTGGTTAGTGGAGGGCCGAGTTTATATAGCCGCTGCTGCCCTGTCCTTCTTGACTGACGGGGGCGGGGCCTCAAGTTCTGAGAGTCACTGCGAGAATACAGAAGAAAGGAGGACGGCGTCATCCGTCGGTGTCTCGGTAAGTCGCCTGACGTTGATTAATGTGAGGACACTTGAGCCTGATAAGACGCATCTCTGCCACTACACACTTGAGTCAGCGAGGTAGAAAGGCACCAAGATTGAGAAGAGGTTAAAGTGAATTGATAAACATGAGATGGTTTGGCCTCTCTCAGAATCCTGAGCATCACGCTAGAGGTCAACCATTAGAAAGGGATTGCTGGTGCCTCCTTAAGGCTATATGCTGTGTTGACGTCACTTATTCAATATGAAACCATTTTCCTCTTTGCAAATATGTGCACTTGCAAGAAAATCTCACATTTTTAACATTTTGCGAGGAATTCTTGATATTATATGCAAAACCTTTAGCTATTTCTCTCTGTAAATTTGCATATGTCATCAGTTAAATTTTAAATATATAATTTTCGGCAGCAATTTCAATACGTACCTCGTTCCTTCATTCATTGTTATTGGCACAATATTTTTTTTTAGCTTTTTGAAGACTTGCATAGGGAGTAAAAAAAAAATATTTTCAGTGATATATAACACTGAGAGATGTTGATCTATCAGTGTACATACACTGAGAGGTGTTGACTTCTCAGTGTAAGTGTGAGAGGTGTGTATCTCTCAGTGTACATACACTGAGATTTATGTATCTCTCAGTGTACATACAGAGGATTTTTTTCGAAAATATACCCAAGAAAGATAATACATAAGAAAATAAGTAAATGAGGTAATTAAAAATTTAAGAAGACTGAGGAGGTGGAAACTGGAGACGAAATATCGACAAGTCTCGCTCACTCATGAGTGGGCGATGTGTCTATGAAGGAGGCTTCGTTCCTCTGAAGGGAGATGCTGCGTTGTAGGGGAAGGAATCGATGTGTCTATGAAGGAGGCTTCGTTCCTCTGAAGGGAGATGCTGCGTTGTAGGGGAAGGAATCCCATTCCGAGGAACTGGAGCCACTCTCACCTTTCTTATATCAAACCTGATTACCTCCCATACCCAAGGGGCTGTATGGCCCTTACAGTTCAGCTCCCTTCAGGGAAAATAATATTACTCTCTCTCTAACATTAATATTAAAAATATCTTTAGAAGAAGGTAAGGTGTCAACAAACTGGGAACTAGCACATTTTCACGATTTTTACATAGAGACACAAGACTTGTGCCTCAATTCTCATCTCATCAACATATTTTTTTTTTTGCAACACAGATGATGACCGTTTTTAGAAAGAGGAATGTTAATTGTCTGGAAAATAATAATTTGACCCGAAACTAGCATAGATTCCACAACATAAGATCGTGAATGACTAACCTACTCGATTTTTATCTTAATATATGCAAAAACTGGGAGAGAAAATTCCAGGAAACGTAGTATGAGTTCCAGAATACATCCGACCAGGTACCCCGTCGATGATTGCTCGGTCAAGATAAATCCTCCATGGTATAGGAGCCGAATTTCATCCCTGCGTTTGATGGCTGACTCACAGATAATAAACAGAGAGGCACAGAAGGATGAGGTGTCTCAGAGGCTACATCTAAACAACAGAGTTTCTGAGGGATCAGTTCTTGGTTCAGTTCGTTTCACAATATATGTAAATGATCTTGAGATGAATTTAAGATAAGGTAAGATTTGTTGGGATTCTTTATCCGGGAAGAGTTAGCCACTCAGGATAACCCAAAACAAGTTAGTGCGTCATTGAGGACTGTCTGTCTTATTTCCATTGTAGTCCTTCAGTCTTGTCCCCCCAGGATGCGACCCACATCAGTCAACTAACACCCAGGTACCTACTTACTGCTAGGTGAACAGGGACATCAAGTGTATGGAAACATGCCCAACGTTTCCACTCGTTCAGGGGATTGAACCACGGACACTCAGTGTGTGAGGTTAACCTTTAATATAGCAAAATTTGCGAATGACATATAGTTGGGGAACATCTAGCATCCACAGCAAGTTGTTTGAGTCTTCAGAGAGATCTGGAGAGGTCGACGCTGTGGTCGGAGACCTGGAGGATGAGTTTCAGTGTCGACAAATGCAAAATAATGCATATTGGATATATTAGTCTTAAACATGTCTATAAAATATTTGGCAACAAAATCACAGAAACAAGAGAAGAAAAGAAGTTTGGAGAAATCACAGGCAACGACCTCAAAAATACCAAACAATGTCGATCTGCGCGCAGCACAATTAACACAATGCTTTTAAGCTGGAAATTTCAACCACTGTACCAGAAACCATATTGACTCTATATAATGCACTAGTTAATCGCATCTTAAACGGAGTAGGTTTAAAGAAGAGCAACTAAGCTCATATAATCACTAAGAAACAAAACATTTTAAGATTCACAACATCCACCTTCACACTCTCAGGAAACGGAAATTACGAGATCTCATTCGAACCTTTAAGATGGTTTTGACACACTTGTTTGAAACCTCGAGACAGGAGACGCAACGCGAACGTGTGTAAAGTTTATATTGAAAATAAAATTACAGCAACATTGAGAATATTACCACCGGCTGTCGACGTAAGCGAGAAGACGATTCAACCATTTAAGAACCATCTAGAGAAGCACTTTGTAATAATAGGATTCAAATAGATACTATACTGGGGCAAACTATATTTAGCGGAGTCTTGATGTTAATTCAGTAACTGAATCAAGATGAACAGCAAACTACACGCCAGCCAAGTCAATGATAATGGTAGAGGTAGTGGCGATGGTTGTGGTGTAACTAGTGGTAGAGGTAGTGCTGATGGTTGTGGTATAACTAGTGGTAGAGGTTGTGCTGATGGTTGTGGTATAACTAGTGGTAGAGGTAGTGGCGATGGTTGTGGTATAACTAGTGGTAGAGGTAGTGCTGATGGTTGTGGTATAACTAGTGGTAGAGGTAGTGCTGATGGTTGTGGTATAACTAGTGGTAGAGGTAGTGGCGATGGTTGTGGTATAACTAGTGGTAGAGGTAGTGGCGATGGTTGTGGTATAACTAGTGGTAGAGGTAGTGGCGATGGTTGTGGTATAACTAGTGGTAGAGGTAGTGGCGATGGTTGTGGTATAACTAGTGGTAGAGGTAGTGGCGATGGTTGTGGTATAACTAGTGGTAGAGGTAGTGCTGATGGTTGTGGTATAACTAGTGGTAGAGGTAGTGCTGATGGTTGTGGTATAACTAGTGGTAGAGGTAGTGGCGATGGTTGTGGTATAACTAGTGGTAGAGGTAGTGGCGATGGTTGTGGTATAACTAGTGGTAGAGGTAGTGCTGATGGTTGTGGTATAACTAGTGGTAGAGGTAGTGGCGATGGTTGTGGTATAACTAGTGGTAGAGGTAGTGCTGATGGTTGTGGTATAACTAGTGGTAGAGGTAGTGGCGATGGTTGTGGTATAACTAGTGGTAGAGGTAGTGCTGATGGTTGTGGTATAACTAGTGGTAGAGGTAGTGCTGATGGTTGTGGTATAACTAGTGGAAGAGGTAGTGCTGATGGTTGTGGTATAACTAGTGGAAGAGGTAGTGCTGATGGTTGTGGTATAACTAGTGGTAGAGGTAGTGCTGATGGTTGTGGTATAACTAGTGGTAAGAGGTAGGGGCGATGGTTGTGGTATAACTAGTGGTAGAGGTATTGCTGATGGTTGTGGTATAACTAGTGGTAGAGGTAGTGCTGATGGTTGTGGTATAACTAGTGGTAGAGGTAGTGCGATGGTTGTGGTATAACTAGTGGTAGAGGTAGTGGCGATGGTTGTGGTATAACTAGTGGTAGAGGTAGTGCTGATGGTTGTGGTATAACTAGTGGTAGAGGTAGTGGCGATGGTTGTGGTATAACTAGTGGTAGAGGTAGTGGCGATGGTTGTGGTATAACTAGTGGTAGAGGTAGTGCTGATGGTTGTGGTATAACTAGTGGTAGAGGTAGTGGCGATGGTTGTGGTATAACTAGTGGTAGAGGTAGTGCTGATGGTTGTGGTATAACTAGTGGTAGAGGTAGTGCGATGGTTGTGGTATAACTAGTGGTAGAGGTAGTGCTGATGGTTGTGGTATAACTAGTGGTAGAGGTAGTGCTGATGGTTGTGGTATAACTAGTGGAGAGGTAGTGCTGATGGTTGTGGTATAACTAGTGGTAGAGGTAGTGCTGATGGTTGTGGTATAACTAGTGGTAGAGGTAGTGCTGATGGTTGTGGTATAACTAGTGGTAGAGGTAGTGCTGATGGTTGTGGTATAACTAGTGGTAGAGGTAGTGCTGATGGTTGTGGTATAACTAGTGGAAGAGGTAGTGCTGATGGTTGTGGTATAACTAGTGGTAGAGGTAGTGCTGATGGTTGTGGTATAACTAGTGGTAGAGGTAAGTGCGAGTGATATACACTATCTGGGAGCAGCAGGAGGCAACACCAGGAAGGAACATGTACTTAAACCTGTAACCTACTAGTCTACACTCCACGACTCACGAAATCGTAATAACGCTATTGTCAAACCACGGAAGGTTGGGTGGTCGGAAACTATGGTAGAGTGAGTGCTATAGGTTTGTATAACAGTGTAGAGGTAGTGCTGATGGTTGTGGTATAACTAGTAGTAGAGGTAGTGGCGATGGTTGTGGTATAACTAGTGGTAGAGGTTGTGCTGATGGTTGTGGTATAACTAGTGGAAGAGGTAGTGCTGATGGTTGTGATATAACTAGTGGTAGAGGTAGTGCTGATGGTTGTGGTATAACTAGTGGTAGAGGTTGTGCTGATGGTTGTGGTATAACTAGTGGTAGAGGTAGTGCTGATGGTTGTGGTATAACTAGTGGTAGAGGTAGTGCTGATGGTTGTGGTATAACTAGTGGTAGAGGTAGTGGCGATGGTTGTGGTATAACTAGTGGTAGAGGTAGTGCTGATGGTTGTGGTATAACTAGTGGTAGAGGTTGTGCTGATGGTTGTGGTATAACTAGTGGTAGAGGTAGTGCTGATGGTTGTGGTATAACTAGTGGTAGAGGTAGTGGCGATGGGTGTGGTATAACTAGTGGTAGAGGTTGTGCTGATGGTTGTGGTATAACTAGTGGTAGAGGTAGTGCTGATGGTTGTGGTATAACTAGTGTGGTAGAGGTAGTGGCGATGGTTGTGGTATAACTAGTGGAAGAGGTAGTGCTGATGGTTGTGGTATAACTAGTGGAAGAGGTAGTGCTGATGGTTGTGGTATAACTAGTGGTAGAGGTAGTGCTGATGGTTGTGGTATAACTAGTGGTAACTAAGAGCCACTGATATACACTACTCTGGGAGCAGCAGCGAGGCAACACCAGGAAGGAACAGTACTTAAACCTGAACCTACTAGTCTACACTCCACGACTCACGAAATCGTAATAACGCTATTGCAAAAAACCACGGAACGGTTGGGGGTCGAACCCTTGGCAAGTGAGTCCTAAAACTTTGCATGTGAGTGTTAGGTTACATCTGCCACTGGTTCAAGCCTCAACCCGTTCCGTGGTCCTCAATCCACTCCCTTCTCTTGTAAATTCCTGAGAATTTTACAATGTGGTATAGGGTATTTTCCACTTTTTTTTTTCGGGCCGGCAGTGACCGCAGGAAGTGGAGAGTGGGGAGAGAGCCTTCTGCTTTACTATCCTTCCCTCTAACATCTAGATAATATTTGACAGTTCTTAATCTAGATAGAAGTATTAAGTCTTTCTTGCAGAAAGTCTCAGAACGGGATCTGCTACCAGCTCTCATTTATTTGTATTTCACGAGTACTTCTATATACTTGTGCTCTTCCTATCTCTCTTTCTGTCTGTCTGTCTGTCTGTCTGTCTGTCTGTCTCTCTCGTATTCCCGTTTTACATAAATTTAATTATCTATTCGTATTTTTGTTATCTTTCTCTGCCTTTCCCTCTCTTTCCTTCATTTCTTTCATCCCCACATCCCTCTCATTCTCTTCATTTCTCCTCAACCACTCTTTCTCCATCCCTCTCTCTCTCTCCTCTTCCATTCATCCACGTTCCTTGCCATTTCTCTCCCTCCCACAGTAAGCTGCTTACCGAGGTGTCTAGCAGGGCTCCCTCAAGGAGGTATCTCAAGCCCCTCTCCTTGTGTACATTCACACTGTAACCTTGACGCAACACCTGAATCAAAGATAAACAAAAAACGTAAATTTAAAAGTAGTCAAGAAAACAGCGAGACGAAGTGAGGCAAAAATAATATAATAAGAACGACCAAAATGTTCGTAGAGAGAGAGAGAGAGAGAGAGAGAGAGAGAGGAGAGAGAGAGAGAGAGAGAGAGAGAGAGAGAGATGAAGAGCGAAACTAAACGGGTGGAAGCGTTCACGGTTCTGGTCTGTTAGATAATGGAGAACTCTTTCTTGACACCGAGAAAGGGTTATTATCTTATAGATTCCCTCTCTGTGCTTTATCCTTATACATAAGCAAAAATTGGTTACGTCAGCGTTGTACTGTAGTGCACCGTACAGTGTACAGTACACTTTATAACTGCAAGTGTACTGGCAGTTACACAGTGGGAAAACAAAAGCTACAGATGAATACAGTTACATACAGATGAATACAGTTACATACAGATGAATACAGTTACATAAAGATGAATACAGTTGCATAAAATATCACACACAGTAACATATGTATAGATTACCTAGGATAACCCCTTCCCCCAAAAAAATAAGTCAGTCAAAGTGACTTATTTCCACTGGGGTCGTCGTCATGACGCAGGGCTGTGTGTCAGCCTGAGGTGGGAGACTTCGCTAGGACATTGAGGACGTTCGTTAATGGTTTATTGAAGAGGTTTGGGGGAGGGGGTGGGGTTCCTTGATCCCGACAGAGGGTTCTTGATATAGGGAGGGGGACTGGATGTACTCTGTACTTCTGTAGGATCGAACCTGAATGTTTGTCATCCCTCCTCTACTGATTTAGCGCTTTCCCGTGAAAATAATAATGATGATGATGATAATAATAATAATAATAATAATAATAATAATAATAATAATAATAATAATAATAATAATAATAAATATAATTGTCTCATACCTTTCAAAATATCAAATCTCTTTAAAATCTCTTAATAATAACATATACAATGAGATGTATATGTCTTTCAGTGTATATACACCGAGATGTGTATGTCTTTCAGTGTATATCGACCTGAGATGTGTATATCTCTGTATATACCATAATGTGTAAATATTTCAGAGTATATACACTGAGAGGTAACTCTGATCCCTCTATTAGGGTTTAACGTGTTACTGTCTGGTGACGTACAGGACACTTGTAACCCCAGTGACCCTCGTGTAGTTGACAGGCTTGAAACCCCCCAATTAAAAATAATTAGCCAGTCTCTTAACGTAAATATTCCTGCCAGAGGATTTTGAGCAAAAGTACAAAACAAAAAATGGAAGATTCATTGTCGATTGTTGACCTGAATATCATCAAAGTATCTTTCACCCTGATGCCTGTATCTCTCTGTCTCTCTGTTGCCTGTATCTCTGTTGCCTCCCCTTATCTTGTCTCTCTGTTGCCTTCCCTTATCTTGTCTCTCTGTTGCCTCCCCTTTCTTGTCTCTCTGTTGCCTTCCCTTATCTTGTCTCTCTGTTGCCTCCCCTTATCTTGTCTCTCTGTTGCCTCCCCTTATCTTGTCTCTCTCCGCCTAAAATATATCTTTTAGTGTATCTCTTGTGTTATTTTTATTTCTCGTGTCGTCTCTTATTCGTTTCTATAATTCTGTCTCTTCTGTGTTGTCTGAGACGAGCACGTGTACACACGCACGTATATGTACTCACTCGTATGTGCACACATAATCACGCAATCTACGTGTACATTCTTACGATGGAGGGTTGATGATTGACTAAGTGTTAAGCAATCTCGGAGGACGAGTGGTGGAAATGAGTCATATAACGGAAGATTAAACAGAGGAAGGAAGAGCCAGGGAAGATTTGATTATAACGTGAAAGATACTCCCCTGTATCGACAGGGTGGATCCTCGAGCCTCGGCGATTAGCGGATGGAGGATCGATCCTCCGTCCTGACAGACTCTCGAGAGGCGTGACGAGATGAGTGAAGACAGGGACGAGATGAGTGAAGACAGGGACGAGATGAGTGAAGACAGGGACGAGATGAGTGAAGACAGGGACGAGATGAGTGAAGACAGGGACGAGATGAGTGAAGACAGGGACGAGATGAGTGAAGACAGGGACGAGATGAGTGAAGACAGGGACGAGATGAGTGAAGACAGGATGACACTGGAGTCGGAAGCGAGACACCGGAACGATGAGACAGTAATGAGACAGTGATGTGACAGTAATGAGACAGTGATGTGACAGTTATGTGACAGTAATGAGACAGTAATGTGACAGTGATGTGACAATGATGGAAGCCTCAGGGTAAGCGGTGCAGGAGGAGAAGAAGGAGGCGCCTGATTCTTCATCAGGGCCATCGTTTCACAACCCAAGAAAACGGGGTTCAATTCCCTGCACGGTGAATGCAGCAAACAGCTCTCTCTCCTTACACCCCCGACACCCGTGGCTCACTTAGCAGCAAACACACACTCACACCCCAGGGTATCAGTCACCCTGGGTGGGATGTGCTTGACAGTGTACCCTAGACACTCTGAATATAGCGTAGCTTTGGAAAAAATAAACACATATGCAGTACAGTGCGATGTTTCGCCCACACAATGGGCTTTATCAAGACAATAAAGAATCGCGTTATACTGAATTTGTGTACATTTTTCCATATTTTTGGTATTTTTTTTACCATTTATCTCCATAGCGGAGTTATCTTGTGATGGAAAAAAATAAATTTCCTTAAAAAAAATTTTGAAAAAGATAAAAAAATCTGGGATAATATCGATAAAGGTCAAGTTTTCTTATTATCAGCTTCTGGGAGGAGCTGAGGTAGGATAACAGGTCGTATCCTGTAAATCCTGTGCTGCTAGAAGTCCTACTTGGTTGTACCAGCAGTCAAGGAACCCGAGGGAGGAAGACTTGAGGGACGAAGACTTATAACTACGACAGTCGACTGAAGGCTAAGACGCGGGGCCAGGAGCTGCAGCTTTACCCACGTAAGAGCAGCTAAGTAAGTACACACTGCTGCCAGAGGATGGATGTAGGTAGCATAAAAAAAACTATTTGCTGAACGTGACTGTCGGTGTGGACACGTACGTGACTGTCGGTGTGGACACGTACACACACACGTACGTACGTCCTGGACGTTTGCTGGTGGAAAATGCTTAGGCCTATGTTCCATCTGTGTTTCTTCCTGTGTTCCGTCTGTGTTTCTTCCTGTGTTCCGTCTGTGTTTCTTCCTGTGTTCCGTCTGTGTTTCTTCCTGTGTTCCGTCTGTGTTTCTTCCTGTGTTCCGTCTGTGTTTCTTCCTGTGTTCCGTCTATGTTTCTTCCTGTGTTCCGTCTGTGTTTCTTCCTGTGTTCCGTCTGTGTTTCTTCCTGTGTTCCGTCTGTGTTTCTTCCTGTGTGCCGTCTGTGTTTCTTCCTGTGTTCCGTCTGTGTTTCTTCCTGTGTTCCGTCTGTGTTTCTTCCTGTGTTCCGTCTGTGTTTCTTCCTGTATTCCGTCTGTGTTTCTTCCTGTGTTCCATCTGTGTTTCTTCCTGTGTTCCGTCTGTGTTTCTTCCTGTGTTCCGTCTGTGTTCCACCTGTGTTCCGTCTGTGTTTCTTCCTGTGTTCCGTCTGTGTTTCTTCCTGTGTTCCGTCTGTGTTTCTTCCTGTGTTCCGTCTGTGTTTCTTCCTGTGTTCCGTCTGTGTTTCTTCCTGTGTTCCGTCTGTGTTCCACCTGGCTGCCAGTGAGTGACCAAACACACTAAAGGTCCTGTCGTTTTTCCTTCATAATATTCCTCATTACACACACACCACACACACACCACACACACACACACCACACACACACACCACACACACACACACCACACACACACACCACACACACACCACACACACACCACACACACACACACCACACACACACACATCACACACACACACACCACACACACACACCACACCACACACACCACACACACACCACACACACACACACACACACACACACACCACACACACACACCACACACACACACACACACACACACACACACACACACCACACACACACCACACACACCACACACACACCACACACACACCACACACACCACACACACACCACACACACACCACACACACACACACACACCACACACACACACACACACACACCACACACACACACACACACACACACACATACACACACACACACACACACACACACACACACACACACCACACACACACACACACACACACACACACACACACACACACACACCACACACACACACACACACACACACACACACACACACACCACACACACACACACACACACACCACACACACACACACACACACACACACACACACACACACACACACACACACACACACACACACACACACACACACACACACACACACACACACACACCACACACCACACACCACACACACCACACACACACCACACACACACACACACACACACACACACCACACACACACACACACACACACACACACACACACACACACACACACACACACACACACACACACACACACACACACACACACACACACACACACACACACACACCACACACACACACCACACACACACACACACACACCACACACCACACACACACACACACACACACACACACACACACACAACACCACACACACACACCACACACACCACACACCACACACACACACACACACACACACACCACACACCACCACACACACCACACCACACACACACACACACACACCACACACACACACACACCGCCCCCGGTGGCCTAGTGGTAAAGCTCTTGCTTCACGCACGGAGGGGCCGGGTTCATTCCCGGAGGGCAGAAACATTTCGAAGTGTTTCCTACATACACACACACATATATACAACAGGCCTAGTGTCTAATTGACATGTGCCTAGGACAAAATGGTAACTAACTAACTAACACACACACACAACAGGCCTAGTGTCTAATCGACATGTGCCTAGGACAAAATGGTAACTAACTAACACACACACACACACACCTCACAAAACTCTCCACGAAGGACGGGAAAAATACTGAAACGTGACAGGACACGAACAAGAGAAGGGGAAAAAAAATATTTTCTGCCAAACTCACACAGACGAGAAACACAGGTGACCAGAATATGCTAAATAACACACGAAGAGAAGAAGAAAGCATTTAAACAAAAAATTATCCCAAAGCTTGAAATAAACGCATGAGTCAAGCGGCGCGAGAAGTTGTGAAGACTCGATCCTACGTCTGCTGGTGGTGGTTCACACACGCTACTACGCACTTACGCTATTTTATTTAAATAAATAAAAGAAATAACAGCAAATGGGATATGGGGAAATTCAAATAAAAGAAAGGATGGTGAGATTAAAGAAAATACAAGGCTGTTGTAAACAGTACTGTTAAAAAAAACAAGCCTGTTAAAAACAGGACTGTTAGAAATACCTGTTTGAAGGTAAAACAGTAAGACTTGCCCTTGAGATTATAAACAACAAAGAAAATACTTAGGAGGAAGGAAATCATCTTGAAGACACTGAAATTAACAGCAACAGCAACAATAAAAGCAGCAGCAGAGGCAGGAGCAGGAGAATCAACAACAGAAACATCAGCGACAACAACAGCAGCAGCAGGAGCAACAGTAGCAGCAGCAACATCCCAGCAGCAACAACAGCAACATCAACAACAGCAGCAGCATCCCCAGTAGCAACAGTAGCAGCAGCAACATCTCCAGAAGCAACAGCAGCAGCAACATCAACAACACTAACAGCAGCAGCAGCAACAACGACAACAGCAGCAACAACAGCAACAGCAGCAGCAGCAACAGTATAAACAACAGCAACAACAGCAGCAGCAACAACAGCAGCTGGAGTGTGTTGTGGGGTTTAGTAGTAGAGTTACGACATAATTATTATTATTATTATTATTAGTAGTAGTAGTAGTAGTAGTAGTAGTAGTAATAGTAGTAATAGTAGTAGTAATAATATATTTAGTACCAGTAGCATCAAGTAGTAGTAGTAGCAGAAGTAGCGACACATGGATCATAATACACAAGACACATACACTCACACTAATATATACAAAAAACACATAGATAGTCACCTGTATTTAGCAACCCAGTGCCCCTCCCACCAGACAAAATATACACACTGACAGGTGTATATCTCTCTCAGTCAATATACACCTAGAGGTGTGTGTGTGTCTCTGCGTATATACACCTTAATGTGTGTGTTCCTCTCAGTGTATACACACTGACAAGTGTATGTATGTTGCAATCATCAACACATCATCAGGGGCTCACAATGTTGCTCTTTCGAGCAAAGACGCTTCTGAATGCATTTGCTTGGACCTCCTCCTCTTTTCTGCAACATTGTAAGCTCCTGATGATGTGTTGACTGCACGAAAGGCCTAGGGCTATCATCCAACTCTACGTAATGTTCCATCAGAGGCAGTCTTAAAACACCTTTTTTTACGTACCTCAGAATCGTTGTTTAAATTTGCTCTTCTCTCTGTAAGACTTGTGTACGTTCTTGTGTACGTTCTTGTGTACGTTCTTGTGTACGTTCTTGTGTACGTTCTTGTGTACGTTCTTGTGAGTGATACCTGTATTCCGGTGTCTTGCGTACTCTATGGTATTGCTTTTATCTTTATCTTGAGGCGAGAAATTGATTAGCAGTGTTATTTCAGTGGATTCAGCACACCCGGGTTCTTCGACTGTGAGCCCAGGGCTCCGCCACTGAGCCAAGACGTTCCTAGCACTTCTAAGATCCTTAAGGGGCCCCTTAACTGACTCAGAAGCAGCAGCTGAATAGTGCAATAAAAAATGGGGTGATTTAATTGGTCATTTTTATTGACTATCAAAATACACAGTAAACAGTCGCGTTCTTTAGGAACTTAATGTAAGCAAAGAACACTATTTTACAAAGGTCATCTTGGGAGATTAAGTCATCTTGGAAGACAGTCTGCCATCTTGAAAGACAGTCTGCCATCTTGGAAGACAGTCTGCCATATTGAAAGATAGTCTGCCATCTTGGAAGACAGTCTGCCATCTTGGAAGACAGTCTGCCATCTTGGAAGATAGTCTGCCATCTTGGAAAACAGTCTGCCATCTTGGAAGATAGTATGCCACCTTGAAAAATAGTCTACTGTCTTGGAGGACAATCTACCATTTTGAGAAGCAGTCTACTATCTAGGAAGATAATCTACCATCGTGCAAGATAGTCTACCATTCTACAAGACAGGCTACCATCCTACAAGATAGTCTACCATCCTCATGCCACTGCAATTTCCAGATATACTGATGGAATTACCAACTATGTTTTGGGTAATGGGAGACATCAGCAACTAACGAGACATCGTGCTGTGACAACGTTTCGCTCTCCAGGATTGGCATTTGTGACAAGGCTCCTGGAGAGCGAAACGTAGCGACAGTGAAATGTCTCTTTAGTTGCATATCAGTGATTTATATATGAAAGAGTCTTCGATTTCATCACTGCGGAAGCTGGGTTTGCCTGAGGGTAGCGGCTGAGGCAGATGGCAGAACAGCGGCAGCTGAGGCAGATGGCAGAGCAGTGGCAGCTGAGGCAGATGGCAGAGCAGCAGCAGCAGCTGCAGCTGTAGTTCCTCCAGAAAGTGTTATTTTTTTTATTTTCTGTTCACCCTAAATCCTCTCTGGTCGAACTCTATGCCCTGGGCCCGCTGCTCCTCGGCGATGCGCAGCTGCTCCTGGGCGTGGGCGGGGAGTGGGTGGGGCGTGGGGATGAGGTCAGACTCAGGGCGGAAGCCATTCTCGTCAGCGATGTAGCGGACCTCAGCCACGCCTCCTTCAGGGAAGGTCAGTCTGAAGGAGCAAAGAAAGGGGATAATTTTATGAGACAGAGAGAGAGAAAAATGTGCACAAATGTCACGATTTGATGAGCAAAATTGAAGTGTAAACATGTGTGTGTGAGGGTTTAACACAGTGCTTGGTCCACTTGAAGATGAATTACTCAACCCTGGAGACAGTCACAGCTTCCTTCCATCTGTCCTGTGTGTGTGTGTGTGTGTGTGTGTGTGTGTGTGTGACCAGATTGAGTGTACACACAATAGTGAGGCAGACCTAGGTGCCACCATCACAACAATCATACGAATTATTTTTAACAGCTGGGCAGTTATCCAGCAAGGTAGAGAGACCTCAAGAACAAGAACACTTTCACTATCACTCAGTCTCTAGTCTTTCCTGAAGAACACAGTCGTCATCATCGCAGTTGATTCCCATGAACTTCAAACGTCCCTACCCATCCTTCGGAGTGCAGGCACTCTACGTTCCTATCTTAATAACTATTGTACTGTCGTGTGGGTCTTGGGAGAGATATATAGGAGGTCAAAGATACTCCTTGTTGGATGGTTACGGTATATTTACAGTAAGTGAAGGAGAGTCCAGCACACCTTCTGTCTCGCCTGTAGGTCTAACGTAGTGAGGCAGTCTGCCTATGATAGGCTGTGCACATGCGCTGAGCCTCTGACGTCAGCGGGTACCGTGACGTCACACGCAAAGGGACCAGCTTTATAAAGATACACTAAACAAGTGTATATATGATACTGACACGACAGTACGACTTATTGGTTCCTCTGAATCGCAACCAAGATGTTTGCCGCATTAATTAAGTTGTTTACACTCCAACAGCACGTTAAACCCCAGTTTTCTTCAAATATCGATTCTAAAAATATCAGGGAACAGTCAAATATCTTTCTAATAGAAAGATTATTATTATTGTTGAGTAAGTGAGATTGGAAGGGTGAGATATAACCCCAAACGATCAGTCTTTTTAAAGTATACGTAAGTAATCCCTCACCTGTACACGCCCTGGATGTTGCTCTGGCCCTGAGAACCAGGGCTTCCGGAGGCTTCAGCTATAATGCCGTTGTCGGCTTCGAAGGCGTAGTTGAAGTTACCGTCACCGTTGTCTTGACGGTCGTCTCTAAGGATAACCACCACAGGCTGGTTGTCTTGAAGCTGAGGGGCAGCCACGGCCACGGCCGCCAGGCAGGCAAGAATTACCTGCGGACGGAAAATTGTATTGCCAGGTAATTTCTCAGAAATATTCGCCTCATTGAAGACAGTATTTGAAACATTTAACAAAATACTCTACCAAGCAGAGAGCCTTGTTACGTTAACCGGGTAAGATCATTTAGGTCCTGGGCACAAAGGATTACACCTCGAGAAAGTGTGTAGAGGTGAGACAGCAGAAATATAGAGAGGCCAAGACATATGTTTACTCACGAGCTTCATGTCTGGTGTGTGTGTGTGTGTGTTGAGGCGTCGACGACGATGCCTTAGCTGGTGGAGACCTGACTTATATATACCCGAAGCCGCCTCCGACCTGCTCGACGGAAGGGGAGGAGCCTCAAGGGGGAGGGGCCAGAAAGAAACAAAAATCCTTCTTTGGTGATGACTGATGTCTGCCGCGTTCCTTCGCAATGTTTACTTGGTACGTGCAAGAAGCTGAACAATCTAGGTTTGCTTTCAAGAAGTGTGTGTGACTGTGTGTAGGGCATAGTGGGTGTGTAAGAGAAGAAGAAGAGAGAGAGAGAAGGCGAGGGAGGGAGGGAGGGAGGTAAGGGAAGGTGTCAGGGGATAATGTATGGGAGGGAAGGAAAGTGTGAGAAATATTTACAAGTCAAGGTCGTCAAGCAGACCTGCGCTAACGGAACTTTTTTATGATGTGAAGGAGGCGGTGCGGCCACAGAGCGTTCTTCACACACATAATGACTCTAAAACACATGCAAACACACACACACACACACACACACACACACACACACACAACACACACAAACACACACACACACAAACACTTGAAAACATTTGTCAAACATCTTAAAAATGCTTACGTCTCTCGGGAAGGATTTTAAAAACGTAACATAAGTCTGACACGAAAGAGACGGAGAGACTGTCGGCATTTCTCGCACTCTATGAAAAAACCCTTGTGTACGGTGCCACGTAGACGAGTACTTGACAGATTACTAAAACAAACCAGGGCGAAGAGGAGAGGTATTAGAATGAACATATAAGTTCCTGAGCAATGGAAAACGAAGAGTATCTACGAGGTGTGAAGCATGAGTCTGGATGAGTGTAACTACGAGAGGAGTTCTACAAGGTTAACTGCTAGGTCCCATGCTCTTCTTGGCGCATATCAATAACCTAATCACAACGACTACGTCATGCATAACCTTGTTTGCAATGGGGAAAATAACGAAGCGAATAACATAGACGATAAAATAAAAGCTGATTGAAAACTTGAGAAGATTTCAGATATACTCCAAAAAAAGATCAAATTTAACTATCAAAAGTAAAGTCATGAAGTAGAGACAGCGAGAGGAGCTCCAAGACTAACTTCCCTCAGGGGCAAAGTAAAGTCATGAAGTAGAGACAGCGAGAGGAGCTCCAAGACTAACTTCCCTCAGGGGCAAAGTAAAGTCATGAAGTAGAGACAGCGAGAGGAGCTCCAAGACTAACTTCCCTCAGGGGCAAAGTAAAGTTATGAAGTAGAGACAGCGAGAGGAGCTCCAAGACTAACTTCCCTCAGGGGCAAAGTGAAGTCATGTAGTAGAAACAGCGAGAGGAGCTCCAAGACTAACTTCCCTCAGGGGCAAAGTAAAGTCATGAAGTAGAGACAGCGAGAGGAGCTCCAAGACTAACTTCCCTCAGGGGCAAAGTAAAGTCATGAAGTAGAGACAACGAGAGGAGCTTCAAGACTAACTTCCCTCAGGGGCAAAGTGAAAGCTCACAAAAATAAAAACAGTTAAATAAAAGGACCTTCAAATGAACATTGGCCAAAATTTGCTAACTGCAGCTCGGAAGAAAAGAATAACACCACCACAGGAGAGGCATGATAACATCACAGGAGAGGCATGATAACATCACAGGAGAGGCATGATAACATCACAGGAGAGGCATGATAACATCACAGGAGAGGCATGATAACATCAAAGGAGAGGCATGATAACATCACAGGAGAGGCATGATAACATCACAGGAGAGGCATGATAACATCACAGGAGAGGCATGATAACATTACAGGAGAGGCATGATAACATTACAGGAGAGGCAGGATTACATCACAGGAGAGGCATGATAATATCATGGGAGAGGCATGATAACATTATATGAGAGGCATGATAACATCATAGGAGAGGCATGATAACATTGTAGGAGAGGCATGATAACATCATATGAGAAACATAACATTATATGACAGGCATGATAACATCATAGGAAAGGCATGATAACATTATACGATAGGCATGATAACATCATATGAGAGGCATGATAACATTATATGATAGGCATGGTAACATTATATGATACGCATGATAACATCATAGGAGAGGCATGATAACATCATAGGAGAGGCATGATACCATCATATGAGAGGCATGATAACATTATATAATAGGCATGATGACATCATAGGAGAGGCATGATAACAATATATGATAGGCATGATAACATCATAGGAGAGGCATGATAACATTGTAAGAGAGGCATGATAACATTATAGGAGAGGCATGATAACATCATAGGAGAGGCATGATAACATCATGGGAGAGGCATGATAACATCATGGGAGAGGCATGATACCATTACATGAGAGGCATGATAACATTATGTGATAGGCATGATAACATCACAGGAGAGGCATGATAACATTATAGGAGAGGCATGATAACATCATGGGAGAGGCATGATAACATTATAGGAGAGGCATGATAACATGGGAGAGGCATGATAACATTATAGGAGAGGCATGATAACATTATAGGAGAGGCATGATAACATCACAGGAGAGGCATGATAACATCACAGGAGAGGCATGATAACATCACAGGAGAGGCATGATAACATCACAGGAGAGGCATGATAACATTATAGGAGAGGCATGATAACATCACAGGAGAGGCATGATAACATTATAGGAGAGGCATGATAACATCACAGGAGAGGCATGATAACATTATAAGAGAGGCATGATAACATTATAGGAGAGGCATGATAACATTATAGGAGAGGCATGATAACATCATGGGAGAGGCATGATAACATCACAGGAGAGGCATGATAACATTATAGGAGAGGCATGATAACATCACAGGAGAGGCATGATAACATTATAAGAGAGGCATGATAACATTATAGGAGAGGCATGATAACATCACAGGAGAGGCATGATAACATCACAGGAGAGGCATGATAACATAACAGGAGAGGCATGTTAACATCACAGGAGAGGCATGATAACATTATAGGAGAGGCATGATAACATTATAGGAGAGGCATGATAACATCACAGGAGAGGCATGATAACATTATAGGAGAGGCATGATAACATCATAGGAGAGGCATGATAACATTATAGGAGAGGCATGATAACATTATAGGAGAGGCATGATAACATCATAGGAGAGGCATGATAACATCATAGGAGAGGCATGATGACCGACCCAGTATGTAGCACCAGTATGTATCACTGACTCAGTATGTAGCACCAGTATGTATCACTGACTCAGTATGTAGCACCAGTATGTATCACTGACCCAGTATGTAACACCAGTATGTATCACTGACCCAGTATGTAACACCAGTATGTATCACTGACCCAGTATGTAGCACCAGCATGTATCACTGACCCAGTATATAACACCAGCATGTATCACTGACCCAGTATGTAACACCAGTATGTATCACTGACCCAGTAACACCAGTATGTATCACTGACCCAGTATATAACACCAGCATGTATCACTGGCCCAGTATATAACACCAGTATGTATCACTGACCCAGTATGTAACACCAGCATGTATCACTGACCCAGTATGTAACACCAGTATGTATCACTGACCCAGTATGTAACACCAGTATGTATCACTGGCCCAGTATATAACACCAGTATGTATCACTGACCCAGTATGTAACACCAGCATGTATCACTGACCCAGTATATAACACCAGCAAGTATCACTGACCGAGTATGTAACACCAGTATGTATCACTGACCCAGTATGTAGCACCAGCATGTATCACTGACCCAGTATATAACACCAGCATGTATCACTGACCCAGTATGTAACACCAGTATGTATCACTGACTAAGTATGTAACACCAGTATGTATCACTGACCCAGTATGTAACACCAGTATGTATCACTGACCCAGTATGTAGCACCAACATGTATCACTGACCCAGTACGTAACACCAGTATGTATCACTGACCCAGTATGTAGCACCAACATGGATCACTGACCCAGTATGTAGCACCAACATGGATCACTGACCCAGTATGTAGCACCAACATGTATCACTGACCCAGTATGTAGCACCAGTATGTATCACTGACCCAGTATGTAGCACCAACATGTATCACTGACCCAGTATGTAGCACCAGTATGTATCACTGACCCAGTATGCAGCACCAGTATGTATCACTGACCCAGTATGTAGCACCAACATGGATCACTGACCCAGTATGTAGCACCAACATGTATCACTGACCCAGTATGTAGCACCAACATGGATCACTGACCCAGTATGTAACACCAGTATGTATCACTGACCCAGTATGTAGCACCAGTATGTATCACTGACCCAGTATGTAGTACCAAAATGGATCACTGACCCTGTATGTAGCACCAACATGTACCACTGACCCAGTACGTATCACCAGTATGTATCATTGACCCCCTTCAAACATGTTAACATGTCAACGAAGGAATGAAGGAGGAAGGGGCAAGATGATAAAGAAACATCTGGTGGGCGAAACGTATCTTCAATGTATCTTTTGGTCGGATACACGTCGGTTTCACTCATGGTAAATATAAAGACGACAATCAATATTTTCTGGTGCATAAAAGATTTTTTTTTGTATTATTTTTTTTTAAACCCGGAGGGTTAGTGACCCAGAATAGCCCAATAAAGCCACTGTCAACAGAGTGTCTGGCTTGGAAATAAGCCAGGATGCGATCCGTTCTGCTGGATGAAGAGGGACAGCGAAACATGCCCGAGGTTTCCGCTCACCCGGGGATCGAACCCCCTCTATCTCTCAGTGCTACCACCTGAGCCACGAGTACTGATGGATAAGGGGAAGTATTTCTTAAACGCGAAATTAGTTAAAGATAAGCGGAATGAGTTGGAAAGGTATATATATATATATATATATATATATATATATATATATATATATATATATATATATATATATATATATATATATATGTATATACAGAGAAAGATCGCAGTCAGCAGGACTCGATACTGCTACTGAGAGACGGGCAAGATTCCCAGGCAGCGCTCTTATCCACTCGGCCACAAATGCCTCAAAAGCTGGCCAGCCTGAGTTGGTTATTTCACATCTGTCTGTCGACAGTTGAAGAAGCGCGGGACCATGAGACAGAGCTCATCTTTTGCAAGCGCATAATTGCTACATACAGGAAATTATTCACACGAAAGTCATCACGAACGTAGCTCTGCTTACACACACACGCATGCTGGGGTCAATCGGTCAACTGGTGGGGATCGTACTCCGTGGCAAAGGAGTCCTGACACAGCAGGTTACTGCGAGAGGGTAATGGAGCTAGCTAGCCTCCCCGTACTCGCATCAAACTTGAGTACCTCCAGTCGCTAAGGCGCTTCCACATTTATAATAATAATAATAATAATAATAATAATAATAATAATAATAATAATAATAATAATAATGTAATAATGATAATAATAATAATAATAATAATAATAATAATAATAATAATAATAATAATAATAATAATAATGATAATGATAATGATAATAATAATAATAATAATAATAATAATAATAATAATAATAATGTTATTTATTATATTATTAATAGTAATAGCAGTGGAAGTAGTGGAAGTAGTAGTAGTAGAAGTAGTAGAAGTAGTGTTAGTAGTAATAGTAGTAGTAGTAGTATAGTAGTGGTAGTAGTTGTTGTAGTAGCATAAATCGAGTAGTAAGGGAAACTAAGAAAGATACAGAACGGTGGAGGAATAATATACATATAGATTTTATTCTAGAAAGCACTTGGCACTACCACAGGGAAGCTGAAGCCTGGATTACTGTGAACCCCGCATCCATCCCGTGGACGGTAGCGCAGGACCATATGGACACACGAAAAGTCTAGGTGTAGACTCAGAGATACACACACACATACACACCTCCTGGTACACACTTCTCATTGTGTATAAACACAAGTCATTTGGAGGTGATCACTGTAAACAACAGTTAAATCTTAATAATTACAACAGAAGTGAAAAGTTTGCATGATTAAATTTCAAACTTCGGAATTTTTTCCAAATGTATGAACGGCAAAAGTCCTCCATTAAAAGACCACAAATAACTTAAAAACCAGCATAACATTTAGAAAAAATTGGGATTCATATATTATTATTATTATCACAATTGAAAGTAAGCGCTAATCCCACAAGGGTTATATAGCGCTGGATTCATATATGAATTGTTCCAGCCACGGTATTGTGGATTATTTGTGAATTGTTCCAGCCACGGTATTGTGGATTATTTGTGAATTGTTAAAGCCTCGATTTTGTGGGTTAGTTGTGAACTGTTCCATCCATGGTATTGTGGGCTAGCTGTGAATTGTTCCAGCCACGGTATTGTGGGTTAGTTGTGAACTGTTCCATCCACGGTATTGTGGGTTAGTTGTGAACTGTTCCATCCACGGTATTGTGGGTTAGTTGTGAACTGTTCCATCCACGGTATTGTGGGTTAATTGTGAACTGTTCCATCCACGGTATTGTGGACTAGCTGTGAATTGCTCCAGCCACGGTATTGTGGATTATTTGTGAATTGTTCCAGCCACGGTATTGTGGGTTATTTGTGAATTGTTAAAGCCTCGATATTGTGGGTTAGTTGTGAACTGTTCCATCCACGGTATTGTGGGCTAGCTGTGAATTGTTCCAGCCACGGTATTGTGGGTTAGTTGTGAACTGTTCCATCCACGGTATTGTGGGTTAGTTGTGAATTGTTCCATCCACGGTATTGTGGGTTAGTTGTGAATTGTTCCAGCCACGGTATTGTGGGTTAGTTATGAATTGTTCCATCCACGGTATTGTGGGTTAGTTGTGAATTGTTCCATCCACGGTATTGTGGGTTAGTTGTGAATTGTTCCAGCCACAGTATTGTGGGTTAGTTATGAATTGTTCCAGCCACGGTATTGTGGGTTAGTTGTGTATTGTTCCAGCCACGGTATTGTGGGTTAGTTGTGAATTGTTCCATCCACGGTATTGTGGGTTAGTTGTGAATTGTTCCAGCCTCGATATTGTGGGTTATATTCTTTTAATAGTTACGAAGGCATGCAACAAAGTGGTTGCTTCGCGAGCAACGGGTTGCAACGGCCCTGTTGCAACGGGCTGCGGTTTCCGGCATTAATTTTTTTTATCGGTGCCTAGTACTTCCTCATATCTTTTATAATGCCTCTGTTGTGGAGCTCTTTTTTAATGCCTCTGTTGTTGAGCTCATTTTAATGCTTCTGTTGTGGAGCTCTTTATAATGCCTCTGTTGTGGAGCTCTTTATAATGCCTCTGTTGTGGAGCTCTTTATAATGCCTCTGTTGTGGAGCTCTTTATAATGCCTCTGTTGTGGAGCTCTTTACAATGCCTCTGTTGTTGAGCTCTTTATAATGCTTCTGTTGTGGAGCTCTTTATAATGCCTCTGTTGTTAAGCTCTTTATAATGCCTCTGTTTTGGAGCTCTTTATAATGCTTCTGTTGTGGAGCTCTTTATAATGCCTCTGTTGTGGAGCTCTTTATAATGCTTCTGTTGTGGAGCTCTTTATAATGCCTCTTTTATGAAGCTCATTTTAAATGCCTCTGTTGTGGAACTTCTCCTTAAGCCTCTGTTGTGTCGTTCCTAATGTAACCTCTGTTGTGTCGTTACTAATATAGCTTCTGTTGGGTCGTTCCTATATAGCCTCAGTGGTGTCGTTCCTAATATAGCTTCTGTTGTGGAAATCCTTCTCCTGCCTGCGTTTCTCTCTGACGATCCCCTTCCTATGGCTACCTGTTGCTAGGTACCTGGTGTTTGGTACCTTATGTTAAGTGTCTGTGTTAGGTACTTTGTGTTAGTATTACGAACACATGTAGCAATTCAAGGCCTTAGCACCTGGCCGATAACAAAGTCAGCAATATATAGCGATCAACAGGGCAAGGCAAACACAGCACGGGTAGATTCCTTTACCCTTGTATTCCTTCACCAATGACTTACGATATTTACAACGTTCAGATATTAAATTGTCAGTATAATGAGAAGGCAACCAAGTGTCACTCAAAACAACGAGTGGTTTCGACCAGAGTAGGCGAGTGTCTGCGTCTCTAGTCAGACAGGCAGGTGTGACGTCGCCTTAGCTCAAATTGGCTCTCACCTGATTGGTGGGTTGAACTGCTGTACTCTGGTCGAGAAGGCAGGCCATTGGTTGTATGACGAACGTCGAATAATGTGTAATACACTAGGCACATGTCACAGATAGGTACCTGGTGTTGGATCCTTGGCGTTAGGTACCTGGTGTAAATCCCTGGCATTAGGTACCTGGTGTTAGGTCCCTTGCGTAAGGTATGTGGTGTTAGGTCCCTGGCATTAAGTACCTGGTGTTAGATCCCTGGCGTTAGATAAGTTGTGTTAGGTCCCTGGCGTTAGGTACCATGTGTTAGGTCCCAGGCGTTAGGTACCTAGTGTTAGGTCCTTGGCGTTAGGTACTTTGTACAACGTAATCTGGTGCTAGGTCTCCTTCGGCCTAGTCGTGGGCAGAATTCCTCGTCCAGACTTCTAACATAGTTATAATAATAATAATAATAATAATAATAATAATAATAATAATAATAATAATAATAATAATAATAATATCTTTATTTACTACAAGTACATGTACAAGGTATACTGTCCTAGCTGACATCAGTGACATACTACTACGTATATAGAAAGTCCCTTGTTATGCTGAGCATTTCGGGCAGATTAGGTCAGTGTCTTAGGATGCGACTCACACCAGTCGACTAACACCCAGGAACCCATTTTACTGATGAAGAACATAGACAACAGGTGTAAAGAAACACGCCCAATGTTTCTGCCCTGGCTGGGAATCGAACCCAGGCCCTCGCCGTGTGAAGCGAGAGCTTTAGCCACCCTCATCCCAGGGATACACGTCTCCTGAAATCCTCTTTACCCAGCCATCATAGCCAGCTGATAATCCACGTCTACTGACGTAGTTTCAAGACGTCACGGACACATATAACGCAGTAATACGTCGATTTTTATCTCCAGAGGGAAATACCTGTTTCCCATTAATCGTTCTTTTCCCAGTTTATCATGACAGAAAACGGGAAACAGTGAGGAGAGGACGTTCTGTGCCAGGATAGGGGAGACTAAAATATGTTAAGATGAACGGGAAGACTAAGAAGAAGATTGTGTTGGAATTATTAACCTGGAGAGTTTGTAATTGTTAGTGGTGTTAGTACACTTACTGTTGATGATGCTAGTGTAGTTATTGTTAGTGGTGTTAGTGTGTTAGAATAGTTTACTGTTAGTGGTGTTAGTGTAGCTACTGTTAGTGGTGTTATGAATCTCTGTTTCTGAGTCTCCGAGTTCGTGTCTCTTTCTGTCTTCCTATCTCTGTCTGTCTATCTGTCTCTGTCTCTCTCTCTCCCCTATCACACAATATTATACTTAAGGGAAAATTGTATAACCTTTTCGGTATGTTAGACTTATAAAACATTTCGGTACTTATCTTAATCCTTTTTCTTGAAAGGGCGAGTTTTTTTAATACATGAAGAAGGATTGAGAGAGAGAGAGAGAGAGAGAGAGAGAGAGATGGATGGGAGGAAAGTGGAAGAAGAAAGAAAGTAGGTAAGAGAGAATAGGTAAGAACGAAGGGAACTAGTAAGTAAGTAAATAAGTAAGTTTATTCAGGTATCAGATATGTGAATGAAACGAAGGAAGTGAGGAGAGATGATGGAAAAAATGTGGAGAGATGGAAAGGGTATAACGGAGAAGAAAGAGGGTAGATGAGAGGGGAGGAACATTAAATGATGGGAAAAGTGAGAGGGGGGGGGGGTGGAAACAGCAATAGGTGAGAGGTAGATTAGAGAAAGGGGCGACACTTAACCATGAGTGTATGTATTAGTGTGTCATCAGAGTTCATGGTCCACTTGAGAGGTCCTCAAGTGGTCCCCCATTCCCTGATGCACTTGACAAACCAACAAGTGGACCACCATACTTGTACTCATACCAGAAGTTCCTGTGGTGCTAACAGACCCACAGACCCACAGCTTCCTAGTGAGAATTTGCTCCTCTTCTACTTTTACCCCTCTGTTATTATTCCCAGAATTTAATGAAGGAAAATGATAACGATAAGTCCTCATTTTCCTCTCCGGTGAGGAGGACGCCGTTAACGTAACTTCTTGAGTAGCCCCTTAACTCCCGTCTCCCACGCTCAGCCAGGGGAAAAGAGACCGGAGGGAAAGGGGGCACTGTTTACTTAATTGAATATAAGCTATCTCTCCAGACCTCGCTCTCAACCAGAGTACAGAGCTCTGGCGGCGACCGTCTCGCAGAGTCACTTCTCCAAACACTACAGCACTTCTCCAGCGCCGCATTACCTCACTCATGTATTTACACTGATCTGTCTTGTGACCTAGCCTAACCTTTTCTTTCGTTTCTCGTGTGTGTGTGTACTCACCTATTTGTACTCACCTATTTGTGGTTGCAGGGGTCGAGTCATATCTCCTGGCCCCGCCTCTTCACTGATTGCTACTAGGTCCTCTCTCTCCCTGCTCCATGAGCTTTATCAAACCTCGTCTTAAAACTATGTATGGTTCCTGCCTCCACTATGTCACTTTCTAGGCTATTCCACTTCCTGACAACTCTATGACTGAAGAAATACTTCCTAACATCCCTTTGACTCATAGGAGTCTTCAACTTCCAAGTGTGACCCCTTGTTTCTGTGTCCCCTCTCTGGAACATCTTGTCTCTGTCCACCTTATCTATTCCTCGCAGTATTTTATATGTCGTTATCATGTCTCCCCTAACCCTCCTGTCCTCTAGTGTCGTCAGGCCGATTTCCCTTAACCTTTCTTCGTAGGACAATTCCCCTTATCTCTGGGACTAGTCTTGTTGCAAACCTTTGCACTTTCTCCACGTGCTTGACCAGGTGTGGGTTCCAAACTGGTGCTGCATACTCCAGTATGGGCCTGACGTATATGGTGTACAGAGTCTTGAATGATTCCTGTGTGTGTGTGTGTGTTAGTTACCATTTTGTCCTAGGCACATGTCGATTAGACACTAGGCCTCTTGTATGTATGTGTGTGTGTGTGTGTGTAACGAAACACTTCGAAATGTTTCGGCCCCGCCGGGAATTGAACGCGGGCCCTCCGTGTGTGAAGCAAGAGCGCTAGCCACTATGCCATCGGGGCATGTGTACTCACCTAGTTGTACTCACCTAGTTTGTGGTTGCAGGGGTCGAGACATAGCTCCTGGCCCCGCCTCTTCACTGGCCGCTACTGGGTCACTCTCCCTGCGCCATGAGCTTTATCATACCTCTTCTTAAAGCGTGTATGGAACCTGCCTCCACACATCGCTTCCAAGCTATTCCACTTCCTGACTACTTGTTAGTTACCATTTTGTCCTAGGCACATGTCGATTAGACACTAGGCCTGTTGTATGTATGTGTGTAACGAAACACTTCGAAATGTTTCGGCCCCACGGGAATTGAACCCGGCCCTCCGTGCGTGAAGCAGAGCTTTACCACTAGCCACCGGGGTGTGTGTGTGTGTGTGTGTGCTGTGTGTGTGTGTGTGTGTGTGGTTAGTTGCCATTTTGTCCTGGCACATGTCGATTAGACACTAGGCCTGTATGTATGTATGTGTGTGTGTGTGTATGTAGGAAACACTTCGAAATGTTTCTGCCCACTGGGAATTGAACCCGGCTCCCTCCGTGGTGAAGCAAGAGCTTTACCCAATAATGTTAGTTACCATTTTGTCCTAGGCACATGTCACTTAGACACTAGGCCTGTTGTATGTATGTGTGTGTGTGTGTGTGTGTAACGAAACACTTCGAAATGTTTCTGCCCCACCGGGAATTGAACCCGGCCCCTCCGTGCGTAAAGCGAGAGCTTTACCCACTAGGCCACCGGGGGCTAACTGTGTGTGTGTGTGTGTGTGCATGTGTGTGTGTGCATGTGTGCGTGTGTGTGTGTGTGTGTGTGTGTGTGTGTGTGTGTGTGTGTCAGGAGTTATCCACGCTAGTGTAATGCGTTCATAACGAACTCGGGTTATTTGTAGCATGAAATACATAGACAGGACTCTCGTCCGAGTCTACACGGGTTTGGGACAATGTATGTGATCTCCCTACCGGCCAAACTTACAGTGTGTCGTGACACAGTAGTTAAAGGAAGTGTTCTCGTGTCTCCTCCTCCGTTCTCTCCTCACCTGCGAGCCTCAGTTTCCCGTCTTTGAAATTCTCATTTATCGCTGTTCATTCTCTCTTCTTAACCACTTAACCAATTTCATAAACTTTGTTTACTTCTCACCTCTCCTGACCGTACCTGTCGTGTGCCTTCTCACCTCTCCTGACCGTACCTGTCGTGTGCCTTCTCACCTCTCCTGACCGTACCTGTCGTGTGCCTTCTCACCTCTCCTGACCGTACCTGTCTGGCCTTCACCTCTCTGACCCTGCGTGCCTTCTCACCTCCCTGACCATCTGTCTTGCCTTCTCACTCGCCTGTCTTGCTATTCCTTTCATCTCTGACTTGCTGTTTGATAATGATCCTGTTCGACCGACATGCTTTCTAATATTTACTCTCCGAATTATGGGCTAACAGTGAATAATGGAAAGTGTCAGGGCGTGTCTTAGGAGTTCTCCCGAAGGGAGGTCAGCGGTCGCTCAGATAAAGAACATCGAGCGTTTGATTTAGTTCTTATTTAAGGAATAAAGCGTCTTTGACGTTAGTTTTCAGGTGGAGTGTGGTCATAAATACCCTCGTGTAGTTGATAGTCTCTAGTATAACCTTGATTTTGAGAACTTTTATGTTGATTATTGTTATTATTTTAAAAATCAGAGCCAACACAGGAGATATACACTGAGAGGTGTATTTCTCTTAGCTTATATATCCTGAGAATTTGCTTTAGTCTCTATTTTAGGGATTAAAATATTTGTGTCCGGTGGAGAAAAGATTACGTGCAACCTTATAGATCCTAGTGTTGTGGAGAAAATTCTCCAGTAAAGGGGGTATCTCTCAGCCCCCTTCAGCCTCCTGAGGGACTTAGCCCTCCCGGAAGGGGCTAGTGGATTCTTCCTCGAAAACAGCTCTATTAGAACCACTTGTGTACCAGACATCTCCATGCACGACTCTCTTTGCTAGAATTTCTGATCAACTACGCAATGAGGGTTAAACAAGAGGAATTACTCTTTTCTCCAGGCAGAAAAATTACGTGAAAAAATGCCCTTCACTTGTCCTACAAGTTGGGACTATTATGACTTCTAGTTACAACTAAACAACGAGGAAACAACCAAGTTTACTTGGATTTCAGTAAGGCCTTCGATAGAGTACCTCACAAGAGACTCTTAAGAAAGGTGGCAGCTCATGGTATAGGAGGTAAAGTTCTAGCATGGATAGAGGCATGGCTTACCAATAGAAAGCAGAGAGTTTCCATTAATGGGGTCAAATCTGAATGGGGATTTGTCACTAGTGGCGTTCCACAAGGATCAGTTTTGGGCCCATTGTTGTTCATAATTTACATAAATGACCTTGATGAAGGAATTGCAAGTGACATGAGTAAATTTGCTGATGATACAAAAATAGGCCGTATAATTCATTCTGAGGAGGATACCAATGAACTCCAGGAGGATTTGGACAAATTAATGTCTTGGTCTGAAAAGTGGCAGATGCAGTTCAATGTGGACAAGTGTAAGGTGCTAGTCGTTGGTAATGAAAATATCCCTCGAATTTATAAACTAGGTGAAGTTGAGCTTGATCATACAGAATGTGAAAAGACTTGGGAGTCATGGTAAGCAGAAATCTAAAGCCAAGACAACAGTGCCTAAGTGTGCGCAATAAGGCTAACAGATTACTAGGATTTATTTCAAGAAGTATAAGCAACAGAAGTCCAAAAGTTATTTTACAGCTCTATACATCACTAGTGAGACCTCATTTGGATTATGCAGCTCAGTTTTGGTCTCCTTACTACAGGATGGATATAGATTCATTGGAGAACATACAAAGAAGAATGACTAAAATGATTTACAGTATAAGAAATCTCCCGTATGAAGATAGACTTAGAGCATTGAATCTCCACTCTCTGGAGAGACGTAGAATGAGGGAGATATCATCGAGGTGTACAAGTGGATGATGGGCATAAACAAAGGAGATATTAATAAAATACTGAGGATATCGAACCAAGTAAGAACCAGAAATAACGGATTTAAATTGGATAAATTTAGATTTAGAAAGGACATAGGCAAGTACTGGTTTTCGAACAGAGTTGTAGATGCGTGGAACAATCTTCCGATTAGGGTGATAGAGGCTAGGACCTTGGGTGGCTTTAAAAAGAGATTGGACAAATATATGAGTGGGAGGGGCTGGGTTTGATAAGTGTCGTGAGTACAGGAGTAAATTCTTAGGTAGTGGTGGTTTTGATAAGGACATGCCTTGTATGGGCCAGTAGGCCTTCTGCAGTGTTCCTCCATTCTTATGTTCTTATGTTCTTGTGTTATTCCTTGTTGCACTGTATAGAAAGGAAGAGATATAAAGCTGAACTCAGCAGTTCTTTTGTGCGGACGATGAACTGGTGGGCGTCGGGCAGGGCGACAAGCTAGGCTGAATTCAGATATCAAAGCGTGAACACACGTCACAAATCTCCCGCTGAGAACAAAGAAAATAATGACTTTGTGCGGTAAACTGAAATACTGTTAATCTCCACTAGGAAAATTAGTGTTAAAAAGAAACACGAGTGTATAATCTGCGGTATAATCCCGATAAAGTGTAAAAGTTTGTGTCGCGGTATTCATTCAGGTGTTATGAACAAAGGGACAAGATATCGCCTTATCTCGTAACGAATGACCAAAGTGACATCGATACCGGGATATACTTTCCCTACCACAAACTAGGGGAAATTGGGTCACTTACAATACCCAGGTAAGTTCAGTCACACCTACATCTTCTTACGCTAGCTACAGCTGATAGGTAGAGGTGAGATTTGACTTTAGTTACCAATAAATCTCGTGAAGCAAGGGTGATTCACCCAAAACCGAGTACCACTACGTATTTCAGATGATAGTAAAATGCTGGATATACGCTCCTTTGGGGCAAATTGTACTAATAACTCACTTGTTAATCAACAGCCCCTCTGGACACTGAGGCGGCACTCCAAAGGGATTTCCAGGGAGCGTCTGCTGAAAATCGTGCTGTTAAAAGTTAAGTAACGTTTGTCTTAAGGTTATTAGCATGCACGGAAGTGTACTTATCTAACCAGTTCTCCATAATTGTGGTCGATAGGCTCTCATTAACCAAAAAGAGCCAAAAATCAGTAAAACTTCTTAAAGTTGACCAAGAATGTTTATTAAGGAAATGGACAGTCTGCTTTCGCAAGAGAATTCGTTGTTTCGTCAGCTGAGTCAGCTTATCGTTCAGTGAGGCCCCAGGTCGCAGCTCCTCGCCACGGTGTTCTTGGAGGATCAAGTTTTACCTCCACCTCACTCCCAGACGATGCCTCGGGCGCGCTGCTCCTCGGCGATGCGGATCTGCTCGATGGCGTGGGCGGGGAGTGGGTGGGGCGTTGGGATCAGTGGAGACTCAGCGCGGAAGCCCTCTTCATCGGCCACGTAACGAACCTCAGCGATGGTGCCGTCAGGAAGTGGGAACCTGAAGCAAAGAAGAATCCCATCAGTTAGCGGACTCAAGATCGGCCTTCCGCCACTCCTTGTACCGAATGAAACACACGGGTTTAGGGTTTCGCGTACCGTATAGACAAAAATTGTGCATCCGAAAGTAACGTCCATAAAAAAGCAGCTTCGTTAATTTCTCTTTAGATCAGAGGTTAAGGAAAAAATCAGGATACTGCAAATATAAATAACTGTCGCACTTTGGTAATGTTTAAGACAACGGAGGACTCACCTGTAGGAGCCCTGGATGTTGCTCTGACCCTTGGAGCCCGGGCGACCAACAGAGCTCACAGAGATGCCGTTCTCGGTCTCGAAGTCGTAGTTGAAGTTACCGTCACCGCTGTCGTGGCGGTTGTCTTTCAGGATGGCGATGTGGCGGTAGTCTGGTCGTTCATGGCGGGAACTCTGTTGACCAAACTGCGGGGCGGAGACCACGACAACGACCAGGCAGGCGGAAATTACCTGACGAAAGGAAGAAACGGAAGACGAAATAAACAACGAAGATTTCCTGTGTTGCGAAGGAGAAAGAAATCGAGCATTCCCTTCATAGCCCTGTAACTAACCCCCAATCTTTTAACTATTTTTTATTATACTCATGATGGAAGCGCTAAACCAGTAGAGGATGCATAACGCGTGAGGAATGGAAAGTGATCAAGTTTGATTTCAAGAAGGAAAGGGTAGCATCAGATTTTGGGTTCACTGAGCCCTTCAGCAGTATCAAGGCTCGCCCATCACCATCCCCACGATGGGCAGATGTTGTCACAGAACCTTCCAGCTTCTCACTCCAGCATCAAAAAATCATCTCATTTCCAACATCTCATTTCCACACATGTTTCAGTGCGCGTCAGCTCTTTTGCGAAGCTCCTCTCTATGATGCAACTCTTAGTAAACGCGATTGAAAGCAAAAGTGTATCCCCAGACTGACTGGCAGGTGAAGAATTAGGCACCTCATATTGTCTTTGAAGTTATGTCCTTGAATTTGTATTGATAAAGCCACTGGATGGCGAAACGTCTACAATAAAGATACCCAGATGTTGCACATGTGTCTAATTCGTCGGTATTGTATGCCATTCATGTTCAATAGAAATACTAAAGGCCTTCACCAGTCAATTCCGAACGAACTTTTTCAATCGCATTTACTAAAAAAAAACACTATAGAGGAGCTTTCATATGAGAACTTACTGTACTCACGAGCTTCATGTTGGTCGAGTGAGCACTGGCTGAGGATAGCTGCTGTGAGCTGCAGCGAGGCCTTATATATACCCACTTCGAGGTCAGGTGAAGCTCTTCGGGTAATGTGGTTGACCTCAGGGAGGTCATGACGGGTCGTGGCGGATGTTCCCAGGTATGCGCGACAGGTCACCGAGGTCACACTTGGAGGAATTTCTAAATGTGAACGAGAGATACATATGTATTTTTTTCTTTGAAGACGCAAGTGTAAACACATGTATTAGAAGACACAGAGGTTTTGTAGACGCATATTATATTTATAGACACAGAGGAGTAAAGACACATGTATTTAAAAACACAGAGATGTAAAGACACGTGTATTTATAGACACAGAGGATAAAAGACACATGTATTTAAAGACAGAAGTTTCGTAGACACGTGTTATATTTTAAGACACAGAGGTTTAAAAACACATGTTGCATTTAAAGACACACATGATAAAAGTCACATGTTGTATTTGAAGACACAGAGGATAAAAGACATATGTGAAATCCGCTTACTGTCACGCCTCAGGGATTCAGGAAACGATAACAACCAATAGGCGATTGAACGACCGTGTTTATGGGGCTAACGACGTCTGTACCAAGGCCACTAGAGCCGACGTCTTTACCAAGGTCGCTGGAGCCGACGTCTGTATAGAGCCTCGTCGGGTCCTCTGCCACGAGGAGTATATGGACATCTACGGTGACATAGATAATGATAGAGACCAAAATTCCGCGGACCTTGCTGCCTGCTTCGGTGCCTTGATCACTACTAGCGCATTCTCTGTTAAGACCACAGAGGCCAGTACTGACCCGTCTCCCGAGGCCGCCAGTGCTGATCTCTCATTCGACGCCGCCAGCGCTGACTTCTCTCCCGAGGCCGCCAGTACCGACTTCAACAGCGTGGACTCCGTCGCCGAAAAGATAATCAGCGCCACCGCGATGCTTACGGACCAAGCTTCACCCTTCATGAGCTCAGCCACTTACTTGCTCTGGTGCAACGGCATCCAAACGGATCTGTTGCATCTAGCGTCCAATATCTTAAGGGAACTCGACCAAGACTCTCATACCCGAGACAAGAGTGGTGGACAAGTTCACGGAGGCTATGGTTAAGCTCTTTACTTGCGTTGACGTAGTGATAATAGTTCGGCGCATACTACCAGACGTGCTCAGTCTGGTTTCAGACATCGAAGTGGGCGTTGCAAAATTAAACAAATCCTTGGGGTTATTTGTAGAGGAGTGGGAAGCTACCTAGCTCACTACAGGCACCGATGACCTCTCTCGAGGTAAGATACCGATAACCTCTGTACAGAAGTAGGTACCGATGATCTCTCTCCAGAGATAAGATACCGATGATCTCTCTCCAGAGATAAGATACCGATGATCTCTCTCCAGAGATAAGATACCGATGATCTCTGTACAGACGTAAGATACCGATGACCTCTCTCCAGAGGCGGATACCGAAGACTTCTGTACAGAGGTGGATACCGATAACCTCTGGGCGGAGGTGGATACCGATAGCCTCTGTCTACAGAGGTAGACACCGATAACCTCAGCGCCAAGGCGCCGAAAAATTCATAATAAGGAGTTAAATTCTAGAGCGTAAAGCAGATTGGATTTAGGTCTTTTTCCTGGTTACTACAGAGGAAAAATATTGCGCTACTTACTAAATATCAGATAAATTACATAAAAAAAATAAAAGCCCTTCAGTCTCATATACTTTCCTTTACCAGTTATCGTGAACATCAAAAACACGTCCTTGCCTTTGTTTACATTAGAACTTCTGGTCCATGGTTGACAGTAATATAACCTTACCCTCCTCTGTGTCAAGGACCACATCAAATTCCTCCCTCACGTGAATTAAGATGAAAATAGCAAGAGAGAGCGCTAAACTCTGCAGAGCTCGAAGTTAAATGAATGTCATAGTAATATTAGTATCAGTAAGACTACTACTACTACTAGTAGTACTACTACTGCTACTAGTAGTACTACTGCTGCTACTAGTAGTACTACTGCTGCTACTAGTAGTACTACTGCTGCTACTAGTAGTACTACTACTGCTACTAGTAGTACTACTACTGCTACTAGTAGTATTACTACTGCTACTAGTAGTATTACTACTGCTACTAGTAGTACTGCTGCTGCTACTAGTAGTACTACTACTGCTACTAGTAGCTACACTGCTACTGTAGTACTACTGCACAGTGTACTACTGCTGCCTAGTGTACTACTGCTGCTACTAGTAGTACTACTACTGCTACTAGTAGTACTACTACTGCTCTAGTAGTATTACTACTGCTACTAGTAGTATTACTACTGCTACTAGTAGACTACTGTGTACTAGTAGTACTACTACTGCTACTAGTAGTACTCTAATGCTACTAGTAGTACTACTGCTACTAGTATAATGCTACTAGTACTGTGTACTGTACTACTACTGCTATATAGCTTGCACTAGTAGTACTACTACTGCTACTAGTAGTATACTACTGCTACTATGTCTGCTACTAGTAGTACTACTACTGCTACTAGTAGTAGCTACTAGTAGTCTACTACTGCTACTAGTAGTACTACTACTGCTACTAGTAGTACTACTACTGCTACTAGTAGTACTACTACTGTTACTAGTAGTACTACTACTGCTACTAGTAGTACTACTACTGCTACTAGTAGTACTACTACTGCTACTAGTAGTACTACTACTACTACTAGTAGTACTACTACTGCTACTAGTAGTACTACTGCTGCTACTAGTAGTACTACTACTACTGCTCAGTACTTAGTAATGATGTTGACGCAAACCATGTACTATAGCTAACTTAGGCTACTCGTCTGCTAGCATACACTACCATGGCCACTACTATATATATATATATATATATATATAGTAGTATTTTTTTCGTTATGCTACTAGTATTGCTAGTATGTAACTCTGCTCATAGCTACTATGCTAGTATACTCTACTGTAGCTCAGATCACATACTTTACTTAAGTATCAACTTACTGCTTCTGTAACTACTAGCTCAAGTACACTCTACTGTGTAGTATCACTTACTTAGCTCAAGATCACTCTACTTAGTAGACTCTACTTTAGCTTAAGTAGTCAACTCTACTTGCTTCAAGTATACAACTCACTACCACAATTATGTACTTCAAGTATCAACTCTACTTATTAAGTATAACTTACTTTACTATATAGCATCAATCTATTTTAGTTATAGTATCAATTACTGTTAGCTCATAGTATACTATGTTAGCTTCAGTATCAACTCTACTGTAGCTTCAAGTATCAATCTACTTAGCTTCAAGCATCAACTCTACTGTTAGCTTCAACATCAACTCTACTTTAGCTTCAAGTATCAACTCTACTGTAGCTTCAAGTATCAACTCTAGCTTCAAGTATCAACTCTACTGTAGCTTCAAGTATCAACTCTAATGTAGCTTCAAGTATCAACTCTACTTTAGCTTCAAGCATCAACTTTACTTCTCGATCAACTCTCTTAGCTTCAAGATCAATCACTGTACTCAAGTATCAACTCTTGTAGCTTCAAGTATCAACTCTACTTAGCTTCAAGTATCAACTCTACTGTAGCTTCAAGTATCAACTCTACTGTAGCTTCAAGTATCAACTCTACTGTAGCTTCAGTATCAACTCTACTTAGCTTCAAGTATCAACTCTACTTTAGCTTCAAGTATCAACTCTACTTTAGCTTCAAGTATCAACTCTACTTTAGCTTCAAGTATCAACTCTACTGTAGCTTCAAGTATCAACTCTACTTTAGCTTCAAGCATCAACTCTACTTTAGCTTCAAGTATCAACTCTACTTTAGCTTCAAGTATCAACTCTACTTTAGCTTCAAGTATCAACTCTACTGTAGCTTCAAGTATCAACTCTACTTAGCTTCAAGTATCAACTCTACTTTAGCTTCAAGTATCAACTCTACTTTAGCTTCAAGTATCAACTCTACTGTAGCTTCAAGTATCAACTTCTACTGCTAGCTTCAAGTATCAACTCTACTTTAGCTTCAAGTATCAACTCTACTTTAGCTTCAAGTATCAACTCTACTTTAGCTTCAAGTATCAACTCTACTGTAGCTTCAAGTATCAACTCTACTGTAGCTTCAAGCATCAACTCTACTTTAGCTTCAAGTATCAACTCTACTTTAGCTTCAAGTATCAACTCTACTGTAGCTTCAAGTATCAACTCTACTTAGCTTCAAGTATCAACTCACTTACTTTAGCTTCAAGCATCAACTCTACTTTAGCTTCAAGTATCAACTCTGTAGTCATCAACTCTACTGTAGCTTCAAGTATCAACTCTACTTAGCTTCAAGTATCAACTCTACTTTAGCTTCAAGCATCAACTCTACTTAGCTTCAAGATCAACTACTAGTTTGCACATCTTTAGCTTCAAGTATCAACTCCTAGTTTAGTAGCTTTGCAAGTATCAACTCTACTTTAGCTTCAAGTATCAACTCTACTTTAGCTTCAAGCATCAACTCTACTTTAGCTTCAAGTATCAACTCTACTTTAGCTTCAAGTAATCAAGCTCTACCATTGTAGCTTCAAGTATCAACTCTACTTAGCTTCAAGCATCAACTCTACTTTAGCTTCAAGCATCAACTCTACTTTAGCTTCAAGTATCAACTCTACTGTAGCTTCAAGTATCAACTCTACTGTAGCTTCAAGCATCAACTCTACTTTAGCTTCAAGCATCAACTCTACTTTAGCTTCAAGTATCAACTCTACTTTAGCTTCAAGTATCAACTCTACTGTAGCTTCAAGTATCAACTCTACTTAGCTTCAAGTATCAACTCTACTTAGCTTCAAGATCAACTCTACTTTAGCTTCAAGTATCAACTCTACTTTAGCTTCAAGTATCAACTCTACTGTAGCTTCAAGTATCAACTCTACTGTAGCTTCAAGCATCAACTCTACTTTAGCTTCAAGTATCAACTCTACTTTAGCTTCAAGTATCAACTCTACTGTAGCTTCAAGTATCAACTCTACTGTAGCTTCAAGCATCAACTCTACTTTAGCTTCAAGCATCAACTCTACTTTAGCTTCAAGTATCAACTCTACTTTAGCTTCAAGTATCAACTCTACTTTAGCTTCAAGTATCAACTCTACTGTAGCTTCAAGTATCAACTCTACTTTAGCTTCAAGTATCAACTCTACTTTAGCTTCAAGTATCAACTCTACTTTAGCTTCAAGTATCAACTCTACTTAGCTTCAAGTATCAACTCTACTTAGCATATCAACTCTACGTATCAAGATCAACTCTATGTAGCTTCAAGTATCAACTCTACTTTAGCTTCAAGCATCAACTCTACTGTAGCTTCAAGTATCAACTCTACTGTAGCTTCAAGATCAACTCTACTTTAGCTTCAAGCATCAACTACTTTAGCTCAGTATCCTACTTAGCTTCAAGTATCAACTCTACTTTAGCTTCAAGTATCAACTCTACTTTAGCTTCAAGTACAACTCTACTGTAGCTTCATCAACTGCTAGTTTCAACTCTACTGTAGCTTCAAGTATCAACTCTACTGTAGCTTCAAGTATCAACTCTACTTTAGCTTCAAGTATCAACTCTACTTTGCTTCAAGTATCAACCCTTACTACTTACTATAGCTTCAAGTATCAACTCTACTGTAGCTTCAAGCATCAACTCTACTTTAGCTTCAAGTATCAACTCTACTGTAGCTTCAAGTATCAACTCTACTGTAGCTTCAAGTATCAACTCTACTGTAGCTTCAAGTATCAACTCTACTTTTGCTTCAAGTATCAACTCTACTTTAGCTTCAAGTATCAACTCTACTACTCTACTATAACTTCAAGTATCAACTCTACTGTAGCTTCAAGCATCAACTCTACTTTAGCTTCAAGTATCAACTCTACTTAAGCTTCAAGTATCAACTCTACTGTAGCTTCAAGTATCAACTCTACTTTAGCTTCAAGTATCAACTCTATTGTAGCTTCAAGTATCAACTCTACTGTAGCTTCAAGCATCAACTCTACTTTAGCTTCAAGCATCAACTCTACTTTAGCTTCAAGTATCAACTCTACTTTAGCTTCAAGTATCAACTCTACTGTAGCTTCAAGTATCAACTCTACTGCAGCTTCAAGCATCAACTCTACTTTAGCTTCAAGCATCAACTCTACTTTAGCTTCAAGTATCAACTCTACTTTAGCTTCAAGTATCAACTCTTCTTTAGCTTCAAGTATCAACTCTACTTTAGCTTCAAGTATCAACTCTACTTTAGCTTCAAGTATCAACTCTACTTTAGCTTCAAGTATCAACTCTACTGTAGATTCAAGTATCAACTCTACTTTAGCTTCAAGTATCAACTCTACTTTAGCTTCAAGTATCAACTCTACTGTAGCTTCAAGCATCAACTCTACTTTAGCTTCAAGTATCAACTCTACTTTAGCTTGAAGCTTCTCTAAGGAATAAACGACCACATATCCAATGTTTTTGTTTTTGTTTTAAATCAAACACGTGATCAGGGAAATAGAGAAGAATATTAATGGACAAAGCAGAGAGCTGTAACTTCACAGTACTTTGACTTTTGTTGAAGCTTTCTTCAGTGATATTATTGTCTTCACTGTGTTTCAGTTGGAACTTACAGTGACCTCCCACAGTAACAGTCACGTTTGACGTGACTTTTGTCTCTCTGTCGTGTTAAACAACAAAGTATTTCTCACAGATGTGTTAAATGGTTTTGAAAAGCCATAAGTTGAAGATGGAGAGACTTATGCAACATATGGAAATCTTATTAAAGAAACACAGTGGCTTCATCAGTTGTATTGGACTGATGAAGCCACTGTGGGGCGAAACATTTCTTCAATAAGATTCCCATATGTTGCATAAGTTTCTCAATCTTCAAAATATTTCTCATTGGAAATGGTATAAAATAACGACAAGTTGGAGACTGAGACACGTGTGCAACAGTTGGGTATTTTTATTGGTGAAATTTCTCGCCTACACAGTAGACTTCTTCAGTCAAATACAGAAGGAACAGTAGTAATGAAATGAAGATGATGTAATCAGTCCTTCAACCTTGTAGAAAAAGTATTTGTGGTGGTCAGTCCCTCAGCCTGGAGAAGAGTCCAGCACCATGGGTCTGGAACAAGGTGGTCAGTCCCTCAGCCTGGAGAAGAGTCCAGCACCATGGTCTGGAACAAGGTGGTCAGTCCCTCAGCCTGGAGAAGAGTTCAGCACCATGGGTCTGGAACAAGGTGGTCAGTCCCTCAGCCTGGAGAAGAGTCCAGCACCATGGTCTGGAACAAGGTGGTCAGTCCCTCAGCCTGGAGAAGAGTTCAGCACCATGGGTCTGGAACAAGGTGGTCAGTCTCTCAGCCTGGAGAAGAGTCCAGCACCATGGTCTGGAACAAGGTGGTCAGTCTCTCAGCCTGGAGAAGAGTCCAGCACCATGGTCTGGAACAAGGTGGTCAGTCCCTCAGCCTGGAGAAGAGTCCAGCACCATGGTCTGGAACAAGGTGGTCAGTCTCTCAGCCTGGAGAAGAGTCCAGCACCATGGGTCTGGAACAAGGTGGTCAGTCCTCAGCCTGGAGAAGAGTTCAGCACCATGGGTCTGGAACAAGGTGGTCAGTCTCTCAGCCTGGAGAAGAGTCCAGCACCATGGTCTGGAACAAGGTGGTCAGTCTCTCAGCCTGGAGAAGAGTTCAGCACCATGGGTCTGGAACAAGGTGGTCAGTCCCTCAGCCTGGAGAAGAGTTCAGCACCATGGGTCTGGAACAAGGTGGTCAGTCCCTCAGCCTGGAGAAGAGTCCAGCACCATGGGTCTGGAACAAGGTGGTCAGTCCCTCAGCCTGGAGAAGAGTCCAGCACCATGGTCTGGAACAAGGTGGTCAGCTCTCAGCCTGGAGAAGAGTCCAGCACCATGGTCTGGAACAAGGTGGTCAGTCCTCAGCCTGGAGAAGAGTCCAGCACCATGGTCTGGAACAAGGTGGTCAGTCCTCAGCCTGAGAAGAGTCCAGCACCATGGTCTGGAACAAGGTGGTCAGTCCTCAGCCTGGAGAAGAGTCCCGCACCATGGGTCTGGAACAAGGTGGTCAGTCCTCAGCCTGGAGAAGAGTTCAGCACCATGGGTCTGGAACAAGGTGGTCAGTCCTCAGCCTGGAGAAGAGTCCAGCACCATGGTCTGGAACAAGGTGGTCAGTCCTCAGCCTGGAGAAGAGTTCAGCACCATGGGTCTGGAACAAGGTGGTCAGTCCTCAGCCTGGAGAAGAGTCCAGCACCATGGTCTGGAACAAGGTGGTCAGTCCTCAGCCTGGAGAAGAGTCCAGCACCATGGGTCTGGAACAAGGTGGTCAGTCCCTCAGCCTGGAGAAGAGTTCAGCACCATGGGTCTGGAACAAGGTGGTCAGTCTCTCAGCCTGGAGAAGAGTCCAGCACCATGGTCTGGAACAAGGTGGTCAGTCTCTCAGCCTGGAGAAGAGTCCAGCACCATGGGTCTGGAACAAGGTGGTCAGTCCCTCAGCCTGGAGAAGAGTTCAGCACCATGGGTCTGGAACAAGGTGGTCAGTCCCTCAGCCTGGAGAAGAGTTCAGCACCATGGTCTGGAACGATATCGTTCCAGAATATGTTACATTACTACTGCTGCCTTTGTATTTGACTGAAGAAGTCTCCTGCGTAGGCGAAACGTTTCATCAATAAAGACACCCAACTGTCGCACATGTGTCTTAATCTTCAATATAATTCTTTCCTCGTAGCTTCAAATTTCTCATTTAAAGATTAAAAGAGACGACAGGAAAATATGACAGCTTTTATATTTTTAATCGTCAATAAAAAACAAATCAATCAAATCAGATTTTTTTCCTTTAGACGTCAGATTTTTTACTTCTCAGAAGTAAATACGAACCTCCATCACCAGCTCATGACCCCCTCCCTCATAGCCTCAGTTTAATATAACGGCACTAACAAACTCTCTGAGGATCACAACGATATAAATAACTTTTGGGGGGCCGCATTACAAAATTTATGTAGGTCACTGTCAATGACTGGTACATGTCACTGTCAATGACTGGTACATGTCACTGTCAATGACTGGTACAGGTCACTGTCAATGACTGGTACATGTCACTGTCAATGACTGGTACATGTCACTGTCAATGACTGGTACATGTCACTGTCAATGACTGGTACATGTCACTGTCAATGACTGGTACATGTCACTGTCAATGACTGGTACATGTCATTGTCAATGACTGGTACAGGTCACTGTCAATGACTGGTACATGTCACTATCAATGACTGGTACAGGTCACTGTCAATGACTGGTACATGTCACTGTCAATGACTGGTACATGTCACTGTCAATGACTGGTACATGTCACTGTCAATGACTGGTACATGTCACTGTCAATGACTGGTACATGTCACTGTCAATGACTGGTACATGTCATTGTCAATGACTGGTACAGGTCACTGTCAATGACTGGTACATGTCACTGTCAATGACTGGTACATGTCACTGTCAATGACTGGTACATGTCACTGTCAATGACTGGTACATGTCACTGTCAATGACTGGTACATGTCACTGTCAATGACTGGTACAGGTCACTGTCAATGACTGGTACATGTCACTGTCAATGACTGGTACATGTCACTGTCAATGACTGGTACATGTCACTGTCAATGACTGGTACATGTCACTGTCAATGACTGGTACATGTCACTGTCAATGACTGGTACATGTCACTGTCAATGACTGGTACAGGTCACTGTCAATGACTGGTACCTGTCACTGTCAATGACTGGTACATGTCACTGTCAATGACTGGTACATGTCACTGTCAATGACTGGTACATGTCACTGTCAATGACTGGTACAGGTCACTGTCAATGACTGGTACAGGTCACTGTCAATGACTGGTACATGTCACTGTCAATGACTGGTACATGTCACTGTCAATGACTGGTACAGGTCACTGTCAATGACTGGTACAGGTCACTGTCAATGACTAGTACAGGTCACTGTCAATGACTGGTACATGTCACTGTCAATGACTGGTACAGGTCACTGTCAATGACTGGTACAGGTCACTGTCAATGACTAGTACAGGTCACTGTCAATGATTGGTACAGGTCACTGTCAATGACTGGTACAGGTCACTGTCAATGACTAGTACAGGTCACTGTCAATGACTGGTACAGGTCACTGTCAATGACTAGTACATGTCACTGTCAATGACTGGTACAGGTCACTGTCAATGACTGGTACAGGTCACTGTCAATGACTGGTACAGGTCACTGTCAATGACTAGTACATGTCACTGTCAATGACTGGTACAGGTCACTGTCAATGACTGGTACAGGTCACTGTCAATGACTGGTACAGGTCACTGTCAATGACTGGTACATGTCACTGTCAATGACTGGTACAGGTCACTGTCAATGACTGGTACAGGTCACTGTCAATGACTAGTACAGGTCACTGTCAATGACTGGTACAGGTCACTGTCAATGACTAGTACATGTCACTGTCAATGACTGGTACAGGTCACTGTCAATGACTGGTACAGGTCACTGTCAATGACTGGTACAGGTCACTGTCAATGACTGGTACATGTCACTGTCAATGACTGGTACAGGTCACTGTCAATGACTGGTACAGGTCACTGTCAATGACTAGTACAGGTCACTGTCAATGACTGGTACAGGTCACTGTCAATGACTGGTACAGGTTCACCATCCCACCGAGTGACAGTATTCTGGCCTCTAAAAAAAAAACTATTGCAAGCCTGTATGATTCATCTGTTTTTTTAATCATTACAACCGGTGAGCAAAATGCCGCCTCTGATGTTTTTTTCCTCACAGCCCAACTCTCTTCTCCTCATATTTGGTTCTCCATCAATTATGATCTGAAGCCGATCGGAGGAAGCGTTCTCGTGTTATGAATGAGATTAAAATAGAACTTTAGAGGAGGAAAAAATTAAAGGAATCCCCTTTCTGGGGTACATAGTAATATTAATAATAATAATAATAAAAAAAAATAATAATAATAACAATAATAATAATAATAATAATAATAATAATAATAATAATAATAATAATAATAATAATAATAATAATAATAATAATAATAATACAGCTCCAGGTTTATGAAGTTCATTTTGTAATGTGATTCACTACAGTGTATATATTCTGAAAGGTGTATTTCTCTCGATGTATTAACTGAGAGCACCAGTGTATATACAACAAGGAGTGTATGTTTAAGGTCATAAATAATGCAACTTTACTTTAGTCCTTATATTAGAAAACAGAACACACTTGACCGGCGGTGTACAGGCAAACTGCAGCCTTAATGATCTCCGTGTAGTCGGTAGCATTGAAACCTAACATCCAGATCCACCTGATACATATGAGATCTCGGGAAAGATAGAAAGCTGAGGTCTTGAAAGTCTACTCCGAGACTGTATGCTGAGGACTATCTACTTTTAGTCTAAATTAAGGACTATCGGGCATTATCTAGGTAAATAAAGGCTAGAAAAGCAGAAGGCTCTCTTCCCACAGCGAGGACAAGCAGAAATACAAAATCAAGTCAACCGTTGCCAGTTGTCCCTTCGAGGATTTGTAAATAAAATTTGCATATCCCCAGGATTGTTTATTTTTGCACGGACACACACAAGGCAGGCTGCAAGACGAGTCACATTTATTCTACAGCTATATAATACATCAATACAGCTATATAATACATCAATACATCTACTTCATCTAACTCCTTGATGGGGTCGTTGCTGTGGAGGGTAAGCGGCCTCGAGAAATGTTTCTTATTTTCTGTTCACTCGAAAACCATACTGGTCCCAGGTGATGCCCTGACGGCGCTGCTCCTCGGCGATGCGGATCTGTTCGAGGGCGTGGGCGGGGAGTGGGTGGGGCGTGGGGATGAGCGGGGACTCAGCGCGGTAGCCGAGTTCGTCAGCAACGTAGCGGACCTCAGCGAAGGTGCCGTCAGGCAGGGTGAAGCTGTGGGTACAGGAGGTGGAGACTTAGGTGGGTTTTCTTCATGGTCAATAAATTTGGGTACATTAGCGGTGTGCCGCTGCTTCTGCCTTACTATGTGTGAGAGTCACATAGTGAGGACCTAAGCTGTGAGTTAGTGTTATGTATCGTCACTCAGGAGAGTTTTGGTGCGTCATGTAAGGAAATCTATTACTCTAAGCTGGAAGATTTAAGTAGAGTCCCGAGACTATCGTGGTGGTTGTTGGGAGGATGGAGGGGTGTTGGTGGTAGTAGTGGTGGTTGTGGAGGTGGTGGTAGTAGTGGTGGTTGTGGAGGTGGTGGTAGTAGTGGTGGTTGTGGAGGTGGTGGTAGTAGTGGTGGTTGTGGAGGTGGTGGTAGTAGTGGTGGTAGTAGTTGTGGTTGTGGAGGTGGTGGTAGTAGTGGTGGTTGTGGAGGTGGTGGTAGTAGTGGTGGTTGTGGAGGTGGTGGTGGTAGTAGTGGTGGTAGTAGTGGTGGTAGTAGTGGTGGTAGTAGTGGTGGTTGTGGAGGTGGTGGTAGTAGTGGTGGTTGTGGAGGTGGTGGTAGTAGTGGTGGTTGTGGAGGTGGTGGTAGTAGTGGTGGTTGTGGAGGTGGTGGTAGTGGTGGTAGGTGGAGAGTGGTGGTTGTGGAGTGTGGTGGTAGTAGTGGTGGTTGTGGAGGTGGTGGTAGTAGTGGTGGTTGTGGAGGTGGTGGTAGTAGTGGTGGTTGTGGAGGTGGTGGTAGTAGTGGTGGTTGTGGAGGTGGTGGTGGTAGTAGTGGTGGTAGTAGTGTGGTTGTGGAGGTGGTGGTAGTAGTGGTGGTTGTGGAGGTGGTGGTAGTAGTGGTGGTTGTGGAGGTGGTGGTGTAGTAGTGGTGGTAGTAGTGGTGGTAGAGTGGTGGTAGTAGTGGTGGTAGTAGTGGTGGTTGTGAGGTGGTGGTAGTAGTGGTGGTTGTGGAGGTGGTGGTAGTAGTGGTGGTTGTGGAGGTGGTGGTAGTAGTGGTGGTTGTGGAGGTGGTGGTAGTGGTGGTAGTAGTGGTGGTTGTGGAGGTGGTGGTAGTAGTGGTGGTTGTGGAGGTGGTGGTAGTAGTGGTGGTTGTGGAGGTGGTGGTAGTAGTGGTGGTTGTGGAGGTGGTGGTAGTAGTGGTGGTTGTGGAGGTGGTGGTAGTAGTGTGGTGTGGAGGTGGTGGTGAGTGTGGTGGTAGTAGTTGGGTGGTTGTGGAGGTGGTGGTAGTAGTGGTGGTTGTGGAGGTGGTGGTAGTAGTGGTGGTTGTGGAGGTGGTGGTGGTAGTAGTGGTGGTAGTAGTTGTGGTTGTGGAGGTGGTGGTAGTAGTGGTGGTTGTGGAGGTGGTGGTAGTAGTGGTGGTTGTGGAGGTGGTGGTGGTAGTAGTGGTGGTAGTAGTGGTGGTAGTAGTGGTGGTAGTAGTGGTGGTAGTAGTGGTGGTAGTAGTGGTGGTTGTGGAGGTGGTGGTAGTAGTGGTGGTTGTGGAGGTGGTGGTAGTAGTGGTGGTTGTGGAGGTGGTGGTAGTAGTGGTGGTTGTGGAGGTGGTGGTAGTGGTGGTAGTAGTGGTGGTTGTGGAGGTGGTGGTAGTAGTGGTGGTTGTGGAGGTGGTGGTAGTAGTGGTGGTTGTGGAGGTGGTGGTAGTAGTGGTGGTTGTGGAGGTGGTGGTAGTAGTGGTGGTTGTGGAGGTGGTGGTAGTAGTGGTGGTTGTGGAGGTGGTGGTAGTATTGGTGGTTGTGGAGGTGGTGGTAGTAGTGGTGGTTGTGGAGGTGGTGGTAGTAGTGGTGGTTGTGGAGGTGGTGGTAGTAGTGGTACCAGGTTGTGGAGGTGGTGGTAGTAGTGGTGGTAGTAGTGGTGGTACGAGATGGTTCGTGGAAAACATTGAAGATTAGAAGTGAGAGATAACACAACAAATCTCGCCTTACAAATGTTACTACGTAAATATCAGAGTAAAAATCAAAATAAAGAGAAAGATGTGATAAATCAATACATAATGGAAAGTTGAGTTAATGTGAGACGATGATTGGGAATGGAAGAAGTTGATCAGTGGACCGCCACCAGGGTCACCCACTGTCACCAGGGCCACCCACTGTCACCAGGGTCACCCACTGTCACCAGGGCCACCCACTGTCACCAGGGTCACCCACTGTCACCAGGGTCACCCACTGTCACCAGGGTCACCCACTGTCACCAGGGTCACCCACTGTCACCAGGGTCACCCACTGTCACCAGGGCCACCCACTGTCACCAGGGTCACCCACTGTCACCAGGGCCACCCACTGTCACCAGGGTCACCCACTGTCACCAGGGCCACCCACTGTCACCAGGGTCACCCACTGTCACCCATACTGTTTCCTGATACACTTCAACGACCCCCACCAGGAGGCAGAGGATCTGCATATGTCCACAACACACAGTACGCACACACAAACACAACACAGTACGCGCACACACACACACACACACACACACACACACCGCCGTTCAGACGAACATAACAAGATAAACGCCGGAATCCTCAATATAAGAAGCGATCCAACTGACGTTCTGACGACACGACTGTGTGGGTGCTGCTTGAGTCAGGTCCAGGAAACACAAGACAATCACTCGAGGATGCCATTGTCTTGTGATCATCAGCTCTCCTTCTCTCACACCACCTTGAACTCTCCACACGCCCACACTCAAATAATTTGACATTTTTAACCCTCTGGGAAGTTAAAAATCCCATATTAAATGTTAGCGCCACGATGACTCAAACAGCGGTCTTTTATCTTCTGGTAATTCCACTGATTCTATTGATTGTCTGGCTTGCCAAGTGCTGCTTTTGTTTTAACAAGTGGGAGTTGGTGCGTGTTTTTTCTCAGTGGTAAATCTCTTTTATATTGTGTTTCGTCTTAATTTGTGAACATATTCCCACTAAGAAATCGAATCTTTGATCTCTCGTTTCTGTTTCGTCTCGTCGTGGAATTACGCTAATGGGGTTGTTCGAAAAGTGAAAGTTTTTTTTCTTTTAACTCATCAGCAGTCGCTCACTGAGGGACCAAAAGAGAGTGAGAGAGAGAGAGAGAGAGAGAGAGAGAGAGAGAGAGAGAGAGAGAGAGAGAGAGAGAGAGAGAGAGAGAGAGAGAGAGAGAGAGAGAGGGGGGGAAAGATATGGGTATATCTCTTTTAGTACACCTCTCTGTGTTTATACACTGGGAGATAGCAATATATAGTGGAAATATATTGACCGAATGATACATGCACTTCTAATAGTCAATATATGTAATGCTTTGTGGTCAACACTTGCAGACTTGGCACATCAAGCAACGATCGTCTTGTCAGGTTTATGACGTACAATAATGCTAAATAAATTTTTGGCTGACCTTAGATTAGTTGAGTAACAGTAAAATCAATTATATTACGTAAATTTTGTCATGGTGTTAGTTGACGTTGCTTACTTAATTTAAGTGAAAAAATCGTACTTTGTGAAATTTACTTCAAAATGACTCAATGCAAAAGACTAAATTGGAAGGAATTATATATATTTTTGGGAAATTCATCTACATCACTCAGGGGTGTAAGTATATACCTTGAGTACACACACACACACACACACACACACACACACACACACACACACACACACACACACACACACACACACACACACACACACACACACACATACACACACACACACACACACACACACACACACACGTAAAAGCTCTCGCTTCACGCACGGAGGGGCCGGGTTCAATTCCCGGTGGGGCAGAAACATTTCGAAGTGTTTCCTTACACACACACACACACACACACACACATACATACAACAGGCCTAGTGTCTAATTGACATGTGCCTAGGACAAAATGGTAACTAACACACACACACACACACATACACACACAACAAACAAGGTAGACAGTGACAGGATGTTCCAGAGAGGGAATACAGAAACAAGGGGACACAACTGGAAGCTGAAGACTCAGATGAGTCAAAGGGATGTTAGGAAGCATTTCTTCAGCCACAGAGTAGTCAGGAAGTGGAATAGTCTAGAGAAATATATAGTGGAGGCAGGAACCATACATAGTTTTAAGACAAGGTATGATAAAGCTCATGGAGCAGGGAAAGCAGAGACCCAGTAGCAGACAGCGAAGAGGCGAGGCCAGGAGCTGAGTCTCGACCCCTGCAACCACAATTAGGTGAGTACAATTAGGTGAGTACACACACACGAGCAAATTTCGTTGAGTGAAACTCAGCAGACACTTTTATGATTATAAAATGTTACGAAAGAGTCAACTAGAGAGACTTAGTGGCCCCATCAAGTGGCAGAACAAGCCGCCATAACTATAAACAAAGGAAGAACAGCTGATGAGAGAGCTTTTCTTCTCGGTGGAAAAACAATGGAAAGGTTTACAACAGGACGCAGCTTTTCACAACAAACAGAACCCGAAAGAAGAATCACAGATAAAAATTAAACACGTGAGTGTTCGATACGGCGTAACCTATTAGTGGCCCTATAAATCCAAAACAACAACAACTAAACACAGAGAAGAGGTTAGGAAGCATTTCTTCAGCACCAGGGCAGTAGAGGACTGAGACAAAGAGCGTAGTGAGAGAAGTAGAAGCAATTCATGGCTTCACAACGAGATGCCATGCGTCGAAATGTACTCAGCCAACAGGAAGTTAAGAGGCGGGGCTGAGAAATTGATGCCCAAAAACCTGCACTCTCTTCCACTCTGTGATTACACTCAACTCCTCCCAAAGATGAGTCACTTTTATGCGGTAGGGAGTGATTCCGTGGGCAGTGCCTGGGTGACTACTGTCTCCCGTGCACTGTGCTTAGGTGACTACTGTCTCCCATGCACTGTGCTTGGGTGACTACTGTCTCCCATGCACTGTGCTTGGGTGACTACTGTCTCCCATGCACTGTGCTTGGGTGACTACTGTCTTCCGTGCACTGTGCTTGGGTGACTACTGTCTCCCGTACACTGTGCTTGGGTGACTATTGTCTCCCGTGCACTGTGCTTGGGTGACTACTGTCTCCCGTGCACTGTGCTTGGGTGACTACTGTCTCTCAAGCACTGTGCTTGGGTGACTACTGTCTCCCATGCACTGTGCTTGGGTGACTACTGTCTCCCATGCACTGTACCTGGGTGACTACTGTCTCCCATGCACTGTGCCTGGGTGACTACTGTCTCCCATGCACTGTACCTGGGTGACTACTGTCTCCCATGCACTGTACCTGGGTGACTACTGTCTCCCAACCTCTGCTCACATATGACCCGTGGATTTTCATTAATAAAAGAACTGAAACACTGAAGTGTTTCGAATAGATTTTCTAGTGTACATGTAACTCGGAACTACAAAATATTTTATGAATAAACACTATACTACAATACTGGAGAGATTCCTTGGATGAAAAGCATTGTGAATAGTGACGAAAGAAATCCTCATAAAGCGGGATTAGTATTACTAGTGGGGTCCCACAAGGATTATTGTGACTAGTGGGGTTCTACAAGGGACATTGTCACTAGTGGGGTCCCACAAGAATCACTGTCGCTTGTAGGTGTCAATAAAATATCATGTCAGTGGTATATTATAGGTCAACGGCACTGACCTGTGGAAGATCATACCCTGGCACTGCTCGAGGGCATGAGGCAGTTACGACGTTTGTGCTGGCAGACGGCTCATCATTTCTACTTAGTAAACCCGAGCAGAGCCTTTGTGTATTACTCCAATATCTTCATTTATATTACTTGAACCCATCCATGGTGTGTTGTCTGCCAGCACAACCTGTCTCACTGATGTCTACATCATAACTGGTCATGCCCGCTGGCAGTGCCAGGGTATGAACTTCCACGGGTCAGTGTCGCTGACCTATAGGACTCTAACTCAGCCGTCACATTTCTATGACGTGACACTAGGTAACGGTATCCTACTTAATATACCATAGGCATGACATACTTCTGACATAAGAACATAAGAAAGGAGGAACACTGCAGTAGGCCTGTTGGCCCATACTGGGCAAGTCCTTCACAAATCCAACCCACAAGAATCAATATCACTGGTGCTGCCCCAAGAGGAAATATCACTAGAGGAAGATAGCGTATTGATAACTCTAAATAGAATCATAAAATGAGCTAAGAAAATATCCGAGACAAAACCTCTTGGGATCCTCAATAAAACTGAAAAATAAGAAACATCTTTTCTTAGAGTTGAAGACTGTACGAGTGGAATCTAGAGGAGGCATGAGTTGAAGACTGTACTAGTGATCAGAGAGGCATGGTTGAAGACTGCAGTGGAATCTAGAGGAGGCATGAGTTGAAGACTGTACGAGTGGAATCTAGAGGAGGCATGAGTTGAAGACTGTACTAGTGGAATCTAGAGGAGGCATGAGTTGAAGACTGTACTAGTGGAATCTAGAGGAGGCATGAGTTGAAGACTGTACTAGTGGAATCTAGAGGAGGCATGAGTTGAAGACTGTACGAGTGGAATCTAGAGGAGGCATGAGTTGAAGACTGTACTAGTGGAATCTGAGGCATGAGTTGAAGACTGTACTAGTGAATCAGGGGAGGCATGAGTTGAAGACTGTACTAGTGGAATCTAGAGGAGGCATGAGTTGAAGACTGTACTAGTGGAATCTAGAGGAGGCATGAGTTGAAGACTGTACTAGTGGAATCTAGAGGAGGCATGAGTTGAAGACTGTACTAGTGGAATCTAGAGGAGGCATGAGTCAGACAAAAATCCAGGAATGTTAAGGAATTATTTAAAGAAAACTCAATGGTGTGAAGACGCGACACCCGATCACAGCTTCATTTCTGTACTCACAAATAGGCAGTAATATAAACATATGCACGTACACACACACACACACACTGCATACATGCATCGCACAATCACGCACACACACACACACACACACACACACACACACACACACACACACACACACATAGGCGTCTGACCTGTACGATCCTTGTATATTGCTCTGGCCTTTAGAGCCAGGTGTTCCGACGGCGCTCACAACGATGCCGTTCTCGGTCTCGAAGTCATAGTTGAAGTTGCCGTCACCGTAGTCCTGGCGATTGTCCTTAATGATAGCGATCGGCCGGTAGTCCTTTCGGTCGAGCTGGTTACCGAACTGCGGGGCGGCGGCGGCAACGGCGGCCAGACAGGCGAGGACCACCTACAGGCGAAACACAGTTAACCTCGATGTCGCCCCCAGTTTCAACGAAAGAAACTAGTTTCTTCTAATGCAGAATGAAAATGAATTATAAAAAGAGGCAATCCATTCTGAGAACTCACATCAAATCCCATAATAAATTTAGCATCACCAGACGCAAATCATTAACTAAACAGCGCCTGGGGTATGAGAGGAAATCAGTTTTGATCAGTGATAGGAGAGGTTAGCTTCAAATCACTAGATCAAGAACCCTTCACCAGCATCAAGAGATCTTCCCAATACCCCCTTGAAGGCACTAAAACACTAAGGCACCGTATTACGCCTCGCCACTCACAGACTGCATGACTGAGGACGGAACTGGAGACTCAGACTGCCTGAAGACGTCGAAGAGGGTGACTGCTCCAGGTTTGGGTGGGGACTTATATACAGCCAGACCCGAGGTCATGATTG
>WNWK01000116.1:617500-642500 GCA_009830355.1 Cherax destructor | reverse complement strand
TATTATTATTATTATTATTATTATTATTATTATTTATTATTATTAACACATCGGCCGATTCCCACCAAGGCAGGGTGGGCACCAAGGCAGGGTGGCCCGAAAAAGAAAAACTTTCATCATCATTCACTCCATCACTGTCTTGCCAGAGGGGTGCTTTACACTACAGTTATAAAACTGCAACATTAACACCCCTCCTTCAGAGTGCCGACACTGTACTTCCCATCTCCAGGACTCAAGTCCGGCCTGCTGGTTTCCCTGAATCCCTTCATAAATGTTTCTTTGCTCACACTCCAACAGCACGTCAAGTATTAAAAACAATTTGTCTCCATTCACTCCTATCAAATACGCTCACCCATTCTTGCTGGAAGTCCAAGCCCCTCGCACACAAAACCTCCTTTACCCCCTCCCTCCAACCTTTCCTAGGCCGACCCCTACCCCGCCTTCCCTCCACTACAGATTTATGCACTCTCGAAGTCACTCTGTCTCGTTCCATTCTCTCTACATGTCCAAACCACCTCAACAACCCCTCCTCAGCTCTCTGGATAATAGTTTTGGTAATCCCGCACCTCCTCCTAATTTCCAAACTCCGAATTCTCTGCATTATATTCACACCACACATTGACCTCAGACATGACATCTCCACTGCCTCCAGCCTTCTTCTCGTTGCAACATTCATCACCCATGCTTCACACCCATATAAGAGTGTTGGTATAACTATACTCTCATACCTTCCCCTCTTTACTTCCATGGACAAAGTTCTTTGTCTCCACAGACTCCGAAGTGCACCACTCACACTTTTCCCCTCATCAATTCTATGATTCACCTCATCCTTCATAGACCCATCTGATGACATGTCCACTCCCAAATATCTGAATACATTCACCTCCTCCATACTCTCTCCCTCCAATCTGATATCCAATCTTTCGTCACATAGTCTTTTTGTTATCCTCATCACCTTACTCTTTCCTATACTCACTTTCAATTTTCTTCTTTTAGATACCCTACCAAATTCATCCACCATCCTCTGCAACTTCTCTTCAGAATCTCCCAAAAGCACAGTGTCATCAGCAAAAAGCAACTGTGTCAACTCCCACTTTGTATTTGATTCTTTATCTTTTAACCCCACACCTCTTGCCAAGACCCTCACATTCACTTCTCTTACAACCCCATCTATAAATCTATTGAACAACCATGGTGACATCACACATTTTTGTCTAAGGCCTACTTTTACTGGGAAATAATCTCCCTCTCTCCTACACACTCTAACCTGAGCCTCACTGTCCTCATAAAAGCTCTTCACAGCTTTCAATAACCTACCTCCTATTCCATACACCTGCAACATCTGCCACATTTCCCCCCCTATCCACCCTATCATACGCCTTTTCCAAATCCATAAATGCCACAAACACCTCTTTACCCTTATCTAAATACTGTTCACCTATATGTTTCACTGTAAACACTTGGTCTACACACCCCCTACCTTTCCTAAAGCCCCCTTGTTCATCTGCTATCCTGCTCTCTGTCTTACTCTTAATTCTTTCAATAATAACTCTACCATACACTTTACCTGGTATACTCAACAGACTTATTCCCCTATAATTTTTGCACTCTCTTTTGTCCCCTTTGCCTTTATACAAAGGAACAATACATGCTCTCTGCCAGTCCCTAGGTACCTTACCCTCTTCCATACATTTATTAAATAATAGCACCAACCACTCCAAAACTATATCCCTGCCTGCTTTTAACATTTCTATCTTTATCCCATCAATCCCAGCTGCCTTACCATCTTTCATTCTACCCACTGCCTCATGAACTTCCCCTACACTCACAACTGGCTCTTCCACACTCCTACAAGATGTTATTCCTCCTTGCCCTATACACGAAATCACAGCTTCCCTGTCTTCATCAACATTTAACAACTCATCAAAATATTCCCTCCATCTTCCCGATACCTCTAACTCTCCATTTAATAACTTTCCTCTCCTATTTTTAACTGTCAAATCCATTTGTTCTCTAGGCTTCTTCAACTTATTAATCTCACTCCAAAACATTTTCTTATTTTCAACAAAATTTGTTGATAACATCTCACCCACTCTCTCATTTGCTCTCTTTTTACATTGCTTCACCACTCTCTTAACCTCTCTTTTTCTCTCCATATACTCTTCCCTCCTTGCATCACTTCTACTTTGTAAAAACCTCTCATATGCTAACTTTTTCTCCCTTACTACTCTCTTTACATCATCATTCCACCAATTGCTCTTCTTCCCTCCCGCACCCACTTTCCTGTAACCACAAACTTCTGCTGAACACTAACACTATATTCTTTAACCTACCCCATACATCTTCGACCCCATTGCCTACACTCTCACTAGCCCATCTATCCTCCAATAGTTGTTTATATCTTACCCTAACTGCCTCCTCTTTTAGTTTATAAACCTTCACCTCTCTCTTACTTGCTGTTTCTATTTTCCTTGTATCCCATCTACCTTTTACTCCCACTGTAGCTACAACTAAAAAATGATCTGATATATCTGTGGCCCCTCTATAAACATGTACATCCTGAAGTCTACTCAACAGTCTTTTATCTACCAATACATAGTCCAACAAACTACTGTCATTATGCCCTACATCATATCTTGAATAATTATTTATCCTCTTTTTCTTAAAATATGTATTACCTATAACTAAACCCCTTTCTATACAAAGTTCAATCAAAGGGCTCCCATTATCATTTACACCTGGCACCCCAAACTTACCTACCACACCCTCTCTACATGTTTCTCCTACTTTAGCATTTAGGTCCCCTTCCACAATTACTCTCTCACTTGGTTCAAAAGTTCCTATACATTCGCTTAACATCTCCCAAAATCTCTCTCTCCTCTACACTCCTCTCTTCTCCAGGTGCATACACGCTTATTATGACCCACTTTTCGCATCCGACCCTTATTTTAATCCACATAATCCTTGAATTTATACATTTATATTCCCTCTTCTCCTTCCATAACTGATCCTTCAACATTATTGCTACCCCTTCCTTAGCTCTAACTCTCTCAGATACTCCTGACTTAATCCCATTTATTTCTCCCCACTGAAACTCGCCTACCCCCTTCAGCTTTGTTTCGCTTAGGGCCAAGACATCCAACTTCTTTTCATTCATAACATCGGCAATCATCTCTTTCTTATCATCTGCACTACATCCACGCACATTCAAACAACCCAGTTTTATAAAGTTTTTCTTCTTATCTTTTTTAGTAAATGTGTACAGGAGAAGGGGTTACTAGCCCATTGCTCCCGGCATTTTAGTCGCCTCATACGACACGCATGGCTTACGGAGAAAAACTTCTTTTCCACTTCCCCATGGACAATAGAGAAAATAAAAAGAACAAGAGCTATTAAGAAAAAGAAGAAAAACCTAGATGTGTGTATGTATGTATATGCATGTGGATGCCTGTGTAGTGTGACCTACGTGAAAGTAGAAGTAGCTAGATATACCTGTTATCCAGCGTGTTTATGAGACAGAAAAAGACACCAACAATCCTACCATCATGTAAAACAGTTTCAGGTTTCTGTTTCACAGTCACCTGGCAGGACGGTAGTACCTCCCTGGGTGGATGCTATCTACCAACCTACTATTACCTATTATTATTATTATTATTATTAAAATCATATTCTTTTCGTGCGATAAACCATCGTGAGGTCATTCAGAGCCAGGCGTGGTGCAGGCTCGATCCTCCGATCGATACTGAGAGACGGAATCTCTATCCAGCTGTATTCGTTCATCTGCAGTGTTAAACAGAGGCAACGGGACTCCAAAAGAAACAGTCAACAATCAACAGGAAGGAAAACACTTGACTGTTTTTTTAATTGGCAACGAATTTATTCCTTCTGTCGACTCTCGTAGAAACAACAACATACCTTTCACAGCTGGGCTTTTAAAAGCAAGGAATATAGCTTATAGTGCAAGGAAAATAGCTTATAGTGCAAGGAATATAGCTTATAGTGCAAGGAATATAGCTTATAGTGCAAGAAAAATAGCTTATAGTGCAAGGAATATGGCTTATAGTGCAAGGAAAATAGCTTATAGTGCAAGGAATATAGCTTATAGTGCAAGGAAAATAACTTATAGTGCAAGGAATATAGCTCATAGTGCAAGGAAAATAGCTTATAGTGCAAGGAATATAGCTTATAGTGCAAGGAAAATAGCTTATAGTGTAAGAAATATAGCTTATAGTGTAAGGAATATAGCTTATAATGTAAAGAATATAGCTCATAGTGTAAGGAATATAGCTTATAGTGTAATGAATATAGCTTATAGTGCAAGGAATATAGCTTATTGTGCAAGGAATATAGCTTATTGTGCAAGGAATATAGCTTATTGTGTAAGGAATATAGCTTATAGTGCAAGGAATATAGCTTATAGTGCAATAAATATAGCTTATAGTGTAAGGAATATAGCTTATAGTGTAAGAAATATAGCTTATAGTGTAAGGAATATAGCTTATAGTGCAAGAAATATAGCTTATAGTGTAAGGAATATAGCTTATAGTGTAAGAAATATAGCTTATAGTGTAAGGAATATAGCTTATAGTGCAAGAAATATAGCTTATAGTGTAAGGAATATAGCTTATAGTGTAAGAAATATAGCTTATAGTGTAAGGAATATAGATTATAGTTTTAAGAATATAGATTATAGTGTAAGGAATATAGCTTATAGTGTAAGGAATATAGCTTATAGTGCAAGAAATATAGCTTATAGTGTAAGGAATATAGCTTATAGTGTAAAAATATAGATTATAGTGTAAGAAATATAGCTTATAGTGTAAGAAATATAGCTTATAGTGTAAGGAATATAGATTATAGTTTTAAGAATATAGATTATAGTGTAAGGAATATAGCTTATAGGCAAGGAATATACATTTCGTGTAAGGAATATAGTTTATAGGCAAGGAATATAGCTCATAGTGCAAGGAATATAGCTTATATGCAAGGAATATAACTTATAGTGCAAGGAACATGGCTTAAATGCAAGGAATATAGCTAACAGTTCAGTGTTAGGTATATTTATCATGTATAGCCCCAGATATACCCCGTAGACACCAAAAAGTTATATCACTTCCGCCATCTTACAAGATGAAAATCAAAATATACTTTTATTTTGAGGAACAGTTTTAGAAATGTCTATAAGTTCCACAATTATCATTATACTAAATTGAGATGTATGCTACACTAATTAGACTTGAAGACCCCCAACCAGGTCGACTGCATTTCGTTCCTGCCTGGCGGTCACAAGCGTCGTTCCTCAAGGATCAGTTTTAGACCCGTTGTTGTTCTTCATACTGTACGTTCACGACCTTGATGAAGGAACGACCAGCGGCGTGAGTAAATTCACTGATGGATATAAAATTATAAGTCAGGCCAGTTATTGACATTATTGATACGTTATATTTAAGAGGATAAAGGTGCCAGGGAGCAGGTAAACAAGAGTATAAGGGAGAGAGATCAGTTCTGGGTTAGTTCCCTCGGCGTTCCTGAGATTGCAGCCCCTCTACCCGGCGTTCCTGAGACTGGAGCCCCTCCACCCGGCGTTCCTGAGACTGGAGCCCCTCCACCCACTCTGCCACACTCATCACTGCGTAGCAAAAACTATTATTCTCTTGATACCCGCCCAAAGTGGTCAGGTCTCATTAACCTTTTCTATTTTATTCTTCCTATCTACCCTCAGCATTTTTTTCTTATCCTTTCCCAGTCCTTTTCCCATTTCTACTTTTTTCCATCGATCTTATGGTGTAAAATAGAAAAAAGAAAGAAAACAGCTTACCATAATTATATATTTATATTGTTTTCAGCGAAATTTCCTGTGAGGCGATGCTTGGAGAGTCGACGTCCACGGAAGGCGTTGGTGAAGGCGGAAAGACATGGGAATGGGCGGTTAGGACTTGGGCGTGGGCGTGGGAATGCTCAGCGCCCCTCGGCAAGGAAATCCAGGTAGTTGGTGTGACGGAGCAACTCTGCCGAGGAAGTAAACCCCCACCTGGGAGGATATGAACGTAAACAATAGCGAAACTTTTATTTTCCTTCAGCATATATCTATGTGGTGTGTTGTGATGTACTCTAGTGTACTCTAGTATACTATGATGTACTCTAGTGTACTGTGATGCACTCCGGTGTACTGTGATGTACTCTAGTGCACTGTGATGTATTGTAGTGTGCTTTGGTGTACTGTGATGTACTCTAGTGTACTATGGTGTACTGTGATATAGTCTAGTGTACTGTGGTGTTCTGTGATGTACTCTAGTGTACTGTTGTGTACTGTGATGTACTCGAGTGTATTGTGGTGTACTCTAGTGTACTGTGGTGTACGGTGATGTACTCTAGTGTACTGTGATGTACTCTAGTGTACTGTGATGTACTCTAGTGTACTGTGATGTACTCTAATGTACTGTGATGTACCCTACTGTACTGTGAAATACTCCAGTGTACTGTGATGTACTCTGGTGTACTGTGGTGTACTCTAGTGCACTGTGATGTATTGTAGTGTGCTTTGGTGTACTGTGATGTACTCTAGTGTACTATGGTGTACTGTGATATAGTCTAGTGTACTGTGGTGTTCTGTGATGTACTCTAGTGTACTGTGATGTACTCTAGTGCACTGTGATGTATTGTAGTGTGCTTTGGTGTACTGTGATGTACTCTAGTGTACTATGGTGTACTGTGATATAGTCTAGTGTACTGTGGTGTTCTGTGATGTACTCTAGTGTACTGTGATGTACTCTAATGTACTGTGATGTACCCTACTGTACTGTGGAGTACTCTAGTGTACTGTGATGTACTCTAGTGTACTGTGATGTTCTCTAGTGTACTGTGATGTACTCTAGTGTATTTTGATGCACTCTACTGTACTGTGAAGTACTCTAGTGTACTGTGACGTACTCTAGTGAACTGTGATGTAATCTAGTGTACTGTGGTGTTCAGTGATGTACCTGCTACATACCAGAAGGGCGCTCACTTCCCGGTCCTGGTGTGCCCTCTCGTAAGCACATTGTTTATGCAAATAAATTTTCACATTGTTACATAGTTACTGATTGTGAGAAAGACGCAGAGTGCTACATGAACCCTAGACATAAGCGCATTAGACATGCGCTACCAGTGAGCCAGCCAGTGAACCTTAAGTGGGGTTCAACAGTGAAATAGAGAAGTCAAATGTAACGTTAGATCATTATTCACTCTGCTCCTGTTATACACTCTGCCCCTGTTATACACTCTGCCCCTGTTATACACTGCCCCTGTTATATACTCTGCCCCTGTTATATACTCTGCCACTGTTATGTACTCTGCTCCTGTTATAGACTCTGCCCCTGTTATACCCTGTGCCCTATTATATACGCTGCTCCTGTTATACACTCTGCCCTTGTTATACACTCTGCCCCTGTTATATACTCTGCCACTGTTATGTACTCTGCTCCTGTTATAGACTCTGCCCCTGTTATACCCTGTGCCCTATTATATACTCTGCTCCTGTTATACACTCTGCCCCTGTTATACACTCTGCCCCTGTTATATACTCTGCTCCTGTTATATACTCTGTCCCTGTTATATACTCTACCCCTGTTATATATTCTGCCCCTGTTATATACTCTGTCCCTGTTATATACTCTGCCCCTGTTATATACTTTGCCCCTGTTATATACTCTGCTACTGTTATATACTCTGCCACTGTTATATACTTTGCTCCTGTTATACACTCTGCCCCTGTTGTACCCTGTGCCCTATTATATACTCTGCCCTTGTTATATACTCTGCCCATGTTATATACTCTGCCCCTGTTATATACTCTGCACCTGTTATATACTCTGCCCCTGTTATATACTCTGCCCCTGTTATATACTCTGCCCCTGTTATATACTCTGCACCTGTTATATACTCTTCCCCTGTTATATGCTCTGCCCCTGTTATACACTCTGCTCCTGTTATACCCTGTGCCCTATTATATACTCTGCCCCTGTTATATACTCTGCCCCTGTTATATACTATGTCCCTGTTATATACTCTGCCCCTGTTATATACTCTGCCCTTGTTATATACTCTGCCCATGTTATATACTCTGCCCCTGTTATATACTCTGCCCCTGTTATATACTCTACCCCTGTTATATATTCTGCTCCTGTTATACACTCTGCCCCTGTTATACCCTGTGCCCTATTATATACTCTGTCCCTGTTATACCCTGTGCCCTGTTATACACTCTGCCCTTGTGAGGTACAAGGCTCCTCACATTCTCCATCCTGTGTCCACGTATTGTTTGTAACAACTTGACAAAGATCCTGGAGAGCGAAACGTTGCCACAATTAAATGTCACATAAGTTGCATCTGTGTCCATTAACCTAATATTTTGTGGGTAATTTTAGGATTGTTATCTATGACGTATGTTAGAGCCATCACAGAGTCCTGTGCACTAGCACGGTAAACAAAAACATGTTCGTAACGAGACTAATTCTGACACCAAAAAGAATGACTCACATAGAATGATGAAAGAAACAAAACCTTGCAAAAGAGAGAAGAGCTAGAATTACGATGTACAAGATACTTAAAGAACTCGGGAGGAGAGAAACTGACAAAGATTGAAAGGAAGAAACCGGGAACAAAGGGGGATAAAATATAAGTTAAAGGATCAAATGAGTTAATGGGATGTGAGGAAGTACTTGTTCAGCTTGAGGATGGTCAGGAAGTGGAACAGTTTGGACGATGAACATAAGATTTGTATATTAAAAAGTTTTCCTGATAACCTAAGAGCGGATTGTATATTTTATTTACTACTACTACTACTATTACTACTACTACTTCAACTACTACTACTATTACTTCATCTACTACTACTACTTCATCTGCTACTACTACTACTACAACAACTAATAATAATAATAATAATCATCATAATAATTCACGTACCTGCCCAAATGTTGAGTGTCAGATGGACACTGTTGTTAGTTACCAACTATTTTATAAACTTACAAAAAAATGTTTCCTTTAATGCATAAGTCAGGTTGTTACAAATTTTAGGATTCACTGGAGGACAAATGGGATTACTTTTGTTGCTAAAGTGATCAATTATTTTAAGTGATGTTGACGTCAGAATGTGTGGAGAACGAAGGCCTCTCTCACACTCGGCTCTCTCACACTTATACATTCTCACACACTTATTACCACAAAGGAAAATCATATATACTGAGTTTGAGAACCAGAAAATTTATTGAGATAAATGAATACGCGTTCGAGGTAAGCAGCTCCGCACAAGGTAAACTGTATCATCAGTGGCCATCATCGATCTAGCACCTTTGAAGTAGCGTTGAATGTTGACGAAGGAAGAAGCCTTTTGCAGACTTCAGAGGAGAACCATCCATCCAGCAAGGGTAGATATAGTTTCTAACTCATCCATCGTCATCCTGGTCTTCCAGTCCTTCTGTAACTTCAAGTTATTAATGCTATGTTGTGTTCCATCTCATGTGTTAGTTAAAGACGATGCCTCGTCGGCGCTGGTCCTCGGCGATGCGGATCTGCTCGATGGCGTGGGCGGGGAGTGGGTGGGGCGTGGGGATGAGTGGGGACTCAGCGCGGTAGCCGAACTCGTCAGCGATGTAGCGGACCTCAGCTGGGGTGCCGTCGGGAAGAGTGAATCTGTGGACGAGGGTGAAGAGGTGCCTGGTATTATTCTGATGGGAAGGTTGAAACATCATAAAATAATATTCTGGTCGTAATAGATGAGAGATGTAGATTATATTGTATTGGTTGTGTAGAGAACATTAGTATCCCATTAAAAATCTGCAAGTATAATAAATTATAGATAATGCTCATCTGACAGATTCTTGATACTGGGAATGTTTAAGACAAAAGAGAACTTATCTGTTTGTGCCCTGGATGTCTGTAATGTGTAACACAATGGAGAACTCACCTGTAGGAGCCCTGGATGTTGCTCTGACCCTTGGAGCCCGGGCGACCAACAGCGCTCACAGAAATGCCGTTCTCGGTCTCGAATTCGTAGTTGAAGTTACCGTCACCGCTGTCGTGGCGGTTGTCTCTCAGGATGGCGATGTGGCGGTAGTCTGGTCGATCATAGTGAGGAAACTGTCGACCAAACTGCGGGGCGGAGACCACAACGACGACCAGGCAGGCGAAAATTACCTGGGAATAAAATGAAATTAAATAGAAATCAGATGTCTTAAATCACTTAAAAAAGCATCGAATTCACTGAATATTTTGGCTTAAAATGAAGACAAGGAAGAGACTCCACTGCTCCTAGGACTTAATATCTAATCTTAAATCAATATTTTTCCCTTACCCTCTTCCTGGAAAAGGATACTCACGAGCTTCATGTTTGTTGAGTGAGGACGGGTTGAGGATAGCGACTGTGGGCTGGGGCGGGACTTTATATACCCAGGCCGAGGTCAGGTGGAGCTCTTCTCCAGTTTTTGTCTTGCCTGTCCGGGTCACACAGGGTCAGGTCGCATGCTCCAATCTTTGCAGATCATGTCAGTGAGGCGTGACCTGTGGACGGTGGGAGTTCCCTAGCGACTTAATCGAGGACGGTGAGGGGCTCCCTAAAGTCTTGACGCAGGACAGTGAGGCCCAGAAGGCACCTAACCGAGGACGATGAGGGCTCTCTAAAGTCTTGACGCAGGACCGTGAAGGCTCGATAATTTCTGACCTGAGGATGGCGGGGCTCAGGAGCTGGCTAAATCTCCCCCCAAAATTGTGGCTGAAGACACGTGAGCAAACACTTTAGATGTGTTATCATGAATAGTTTTCGGTCCCGGAAGCTTATCCACTCCAAGGTCCCAAGACCGGAACTTATCCATAATAAAATGTCAGATATATTCGCTCACGTATTTTTAACAATATCTTGTCAGTATTCCTTACCTGGTTTTCCCTCACACCAAAGAATGAGACGCATTTTTTATATACTCTATGATAATATCTCTCCTTAATATACACTCAGAGAATTGTTTACCAGAGACTATGTTAAATATCACTCTCTCTGAGGAACTGACTCCTGCTGGACCAACTTATTCACGAGAGTAGATGAGAAAGACAGATAGCAGAGGACTTGGGAGTCTTTCGAGATTAAGGACTATGGCCCATTATCAAGATAGTTGAGACAAGAATTGTGAAGCAGATGGCTCTCTTTCTACTCTCCATTCCCTCCGGCCACTGCCGGCAGGGGAAGAAAACTCTACCATACTATGGTGGAAAATTGCATGGAATTTACAAGAGAGATGGAACTAGATAGAAAGGATGGGATACAAGTACCTCTACTTAATTGGCACTCTTCCCATCTTATATACTCGTGTTACTCCACTGCCACTCAGAACTGTGTGCCAAGTAGTTCCACTGATAATTACTACCAGGTCTGCTATGACCAACAAAACCAACTACTTCTACAGCTGCTACTATTATTAGCTACGTTGAATCGTTGTCAACTAATCGTCCAGCTGCTGAAAAAGTATCAGGAATCCGTTGATTCTGGATTGTCCCACCGTAGTATGCAGTTGATTCCTACACTTTCAAAGTTCTTGTTCAGCTGGTTTTATAATTAATGTTTTGTCTTTACACTTACTATATTATCCAGTAGTTATATTCAATTTAACAATAATTCTGTTTGCAAAAAATAAAATCACTTTTCGTACTTCGTGTTGCATCTTCTGCATCGGTGCCATTTATACACTCAGCATTACAAACAGTTCCTCGTGTACCAGTTTGTAAGTCATTCAGTATCCCCCCAAAAAATGAATGAGATCTTGCAGCCTACATTTCCTAAGAGGGTAAAAGGTTAAGTGGTTTAAGTTGTTGCATCACACGGGTTGTTACTGAGAGATGGTACCAACTTGTTCATACCTTTGCCTCTCAACTTCATCTTCGTCTTTTATGTAAGTTGGAGACCAAAATCTAGAGGGCATATTCAAGATGCCATCTAACAAGTGAATTATGGAGAGTCAATATCTAGTGTTATGTGCTACAAGTTCTCGGCTATGACACTCAGCTTTCTTTCAACTTTGTTGCCCGCAGATAGGCACTGTTTGGCACCACTGAGGATAAAATTTTGTAGTTCTTTTATTCACGAAGCTTGTTTCACCCAATAAATCATATATATATATATATATATATATATATATATATATATATATATATATATATATATATATATATATATATATATATATATATATATATATATATATATATATATATATATATATATGAGAGAGTGAAAGAAAAAAATAGGGGATTTGAGAAAAGGAGACAACTAGAAACTAAAAGCGGGATGAATCACAAGGATGTCTTGACCTACTTCTTCAGCATGAGGATGGTTAACAAGCGGAATATTCTGCATGAGAAAGTGAAGGAAGCAAATTTTATACCCAGATTTAAAAACAGGTGTGGCAGTGGACTCACTCCAGAAATGTTTGACCTCTTGGAAAAAAATTGAGAAGTGGGACCAGTTGCCGTGATTCGACCCCCACAACAACTACTAGGTGGGTACCCACACACCATGTTCTCTTAGCATAAAAGTAAGTTAAGTTTATTGTATCCTAAAGACGTTTTGAGTTTTAACAAGAGCTTGCTTTGTTGTGTGTGTCGACGGGAAGGGCTGATAGTATTTAAGAGCTAAGAGCTCTTTTACCGAGTCGTGAAGTCACCAAGACTGAAACTGGTGTCCTCGCGAGAGGTGTGAGTATCGCTGCTTGTTACCAGGGACTGGAGCTATCGTCACCTTTCTCACATCGAGCAACGACACTTAACGAGCTGAACTCTTAATTGTCAGTACAATAGACCTGACCTTTTTGTCTTGAAAGATGCGATTTGAAAAGTCTTGCTGGGTACACAGTTGAGTGTACCTTGCTGTTTACACAGTGGAGTGTACCTTGCTGGGTACACAGTGGAGTGTACCTTGCTGGGTACACAGTGGAGTGTACCTTGCTGGGTACACAGTGGAGTGTACCTTGCTGGGTACACAGTGGAGTGTACCTTGCTGGGTACACAGTGGAGTATACCTTGCTGTTTACACAGTGGAGTGTACCTTGCTGTTTACACAGTGGAGTGTACCTTGCTGGGTACACAGTGGAGTGTACCTTGCTGGGTACACAGTGGAGTGTACCTTGCTGGGTACACAGTGGAGTATACCTTGCTGTTTACACAGTGGAGTGTACCTTGCTGGGTACACAGTGGAGTGTACCTTGCTGTTTACACAGTGGAGTGTACTTTGCTGTTTACACAGTGGAGTGTACCTTGCTGTTTAGACAGTGGAGTGTACCTTGCTGGGTACACAGTGGAGTGTACCTTGCTGTTTACACAGTGGAGTGTATCTTGCTGTTTAAACAGTGGAGTGTACCTTGCTGGGTACACAGTGGAGTGTACCTTGCTGTTTACACAGTGGAGTGTACCTTGCTATTTAGACAGTGGAGGATACCTTGCTGGGTAGACAGTGGAGTGTAGCTTGCGGGGTACACTCGGCACTGTGGAGGTTGTATTTTCCTAGATACTCAGTGGAGAGTGTTGTAAACTATTAAATTTGTTTTTCTTTATTAATTTATAAAAAAAAATCCTTTAAAACAAAAGTAGAGGCTGATGGGAATGTCAAAAGTGGCCATGGAGGCCACACGTGCTTCCTTCTGTTGTTGAAATAATAATACAAATAATAATACATTATTTTAAGTGATGTTGACGTCAGAATGTGTGGAGAACGAGAGTCTCTCTAACACTTATACATTCTCACACACTTATTACCACAAAGGAAAATCATATATACTGAGTTTGAGAATCAGAAAATTTATTGAGATAAATGAATACGCGTTCGAGGTAAGCAGCTCCGCACAAGGTAAACTGTATCATCAGTGGCCATCATCGATCTAGCACCTTTGAAGTAGCGTTGAATGTTGACGAAGGAAGAAGCCTTCTTCAGACTTCAGAGGAGAACCATCCATCCAGCAAGGGTGGATGTAGCTGATAATTCATCCATCGTCATCCTGGTCTTCCAGTCCTTCTGTAACGTCAAGTTATTAATGCTATGTTGTGTTCCATCTCTTGTGTTAGTTAAAGACGATGCCTCGTCGACGCTGGTCCTCGGCGATGCGGATCTGCTCGATGGCGTGGGCGGGGAGTGGGTGGGGCGTGGGGATGAGTGGGGACTCAGCGCGGTAGCCGAACTCGTCAGCGATGTAGCGGACCTCAGCTGGGGTGCCGTCGGGAAGAGTGAATCTGTGGACGATGGAGAGGAAGTGGCTGATGAGAAAAATATTTCATAAACATAAATTTATATACACCAGAGTATTCATACTTACATAAACCAAGAACATAAATCTTTTTCGTTAGTATTAAGTAATTACACGTAATTTTATACGCACCATCACGCACACGCATACGAAAACCTTCAAATCAGAAAGATTATTTTTGGCAGTGTTGCAGAACAGTGGAACGTGTTGCAAAAGAAAGCGGTAATTGAAAAATGTTCAGAAGTTTCTTAATAGATCAAATACCGAAGAGGGATACCGCGAGAACAACCTTGCTTGTGCAGGCAATAACCTGTAACAACTAACAGGTCATTACACTCTAGCGCCTGCAATGCTCTTTGATATGTTCAGTGATTTGGATAAAGATGCAACAGAGGTTGACGCTCTACGTAGACTCAATCATAATAATAATGTGAATCAACTCATACACGCATAACACATACAAACATCTTCAAACATACATCAACATTCACACTCTATAAGAGCTATATCCACACTCCCCACACATTTAACAGGACCAACGCACACATAGCAAGCAAATTTACTAGATCTCTCTCTCTCTCTCTCTCTCTCTCTCTCTCTCTCTCTCTCTCTCTCTCTCTCTCTCTCTCTCTCTGAGAAACATCGGAGAGCCCTTCGAAACATTGCTTGCATGTCTTCAAAGTTTTGTCTCGTGTCTCCCATCCTTTCGAAACATTACTTACCTGTCCCTCACGTCCTGTCTTTTGTAGCCTCAGTCACCTGTAGGTCGCTTATACAATACGTTATTACCGCTGTTTTGACATTCCTGAATATTACTGAAGCTGCGTGATAGATAATATCCTATTGTCTTCTGCTGTGTGTGTGTGTGTGTGTGTGTGTGTGTGTGTGTGTGTGTGTGTGTGTGTGTTTGTGTGTAAGAGAGAAAGTTTTCGATTCTTTGTTTGCAATTTCTGGCATTAAAATATGGGGGCAGCGAGTAATTGAGGTACAGGTTAATTTGGTGCATCTGTCCCTTTAGAAAGTTATAAACACCAGGGACTCGTCTATATGGGATCGTAGATGTTTGTAATGTGGAAGATAATGAAGAACTCACCTGTAGGAGCCCTGGATGTTGCTCTGACCCTTGGAGCCCGGGCGACCAACAGCGCTCACAGAGATGCCGTTCTCGGTCTCGAATTCGTAGTTGAAGTTACCGTCACCGCTGTCGTGGCGGTTGTCTCTCAGGATGGCGATGTGGCGGTAGTCTGGTCGATCATAGTGAGGAAACTGTCGACCAAACTGCGGGGCGGAGACCACGACGACGACCAGGCAGGCGAAAATTACCTGGCAATAGAAGAGAGAGGCAAATAAATGCGGTGCCCAAATGCATGCAAGAGGTCAATGAATTACCACGATAATTTTGAGTTTCAAATGAAATAGTTGCTATCTCGGAAATCGTGTCTGTTTTACGCTTGTCTCTCCAAGGATCGAGCTTTCACATTCTTTATCTAACTAACACTTCAGCGCCTAACATAAATATAATTTAAAATCAATATTTCTTCTGCTTTTCTCCCTGGGTACTCACGAGCTTCATGTTGGTCGAGTGAGGATGGGCTGAGGATAGAAGCAGTGAGCTGGGGCGGATCCTTATATACCCAAGCCGAGGTCAGCTGAAGCTCTTCTCCCGTTTTTGTTCCACTTGTCCGGGTCACCGAGGGTGAGGCCGGATGTTCTGATCTGTGCAGATCAAGTCAGTGAGGCGTGACCCGTGGATGGCGAGGACTCCCTCGACTCTGGAATCTGGAAGGTTGCTGAACATCACAGCCAAGAATGTGACGCGGTTAATGTGCATTGTGTGACCAGACAGTATCTCGTCTGTTTTAGATATTTTAGCGCCATATTATGATCCTCATAGAAGTTCAGTTAATAATTTATTGAAATCATGCATATTTAATGTTTTTATTAATTATTTGCACTTTTCTGTCGCCATTCCGACCAGAATGTTTCTCCACGCCCTCAGAGTGAGAGCGTGGAGAAACAACCAATACTAGTTACTATAGTACTAGCCAGTAGTTACTATAGTACTAGCCAGTAGTTACTATAGTACTAGCCAGTAGTTACTATAGTACTAGCCAGTAGTTACTATAGTACTAGCCAGTAGTTACTATAGTACTAGCCAGTAGTTACTATAGTACTAGCCAGTAGTTACTATAGTACTAGCCAGTAGTTACTATAGTACTAGCCAGTAGTTACTATAGTACTAGCCAGTAGTTACTGTAGTACTAGCCAATACTAATTACTATAGAGTCCTTAGTAAGACAAAATGTATCATAACGGGAACTTGTCCTAAATTATTAACCATTTACTATACAAAAACATGCAAGAACCTTACATATGCTATGTCTACTCTCAACAAAATTATGCTTCATCACAGTACACTAGCAAAAGTATGTAACTGTATAACAAGTAGATTAAATAAAAAAAACGCTCTTAAAGCACTGGATGAATATGAAATTCCTTACTAAGATTGCAACCAGTCGTACACAGTCGTACACAGTCGTACACAGAGTAAACGGATAGAAATTTGAGCAATGGAGTAAATAACACCAAGAAGACCATTAGAAATGAACAAGACTTTTCAGCAGTTTTCCAGTATGTTAAAGCTTGTAACCATAATATTAACCGGAATCAAATTGTATGTATAAGTGCAAAATGTTTAAGTCGGCTACGAGTGCATCGTGACCCAATTTCTCCCTCTTACAAGGTTGAGGGAACACCTTGCACAATCATTGATCTTCTGTCTCTCATGTCTGTATGTGAATTATGTTATGTGACCTGCCGTTGTATTTAACCTTCATGTTTAATGCATAAGCTTGCGCACTTCTTATTCTGCTTTACTTATATTCTATTTTATTGTTTCCATGCGCCGGTATATAAGCTTGGCGCTTATGTACCGGCGGTAGGTGAGGGGACGTGAAGCAGACGAAGACATTGTCACTGGTATGTGGGATTTCCTAGTAGATGTAGACCATACCCAAACGAATGGGCCAGTAGTAGTTAAGAAGGTTATGGAGATGTATTCTGAACCAAGATTCCATGATGCTGCAGTGTCTGACATGTTGTACGTGAATGGTATACGTTACGGACAACATGAAGAAGGGTAGTGATCCACAACTGCTCCAAGTAGCTGTTGCTGTATAATCCTACTGGTTTAGCGCTTCCCCCTTGATTATAATAATAAATCCAAGTAGCTGTCCTGGATCAAGGTATTTTCCCGTGTATAGCAGTGGAACACAGCCACCCTAAGTAGCTGAACGCTCTCGGCAAATCTTTTCCCATCAGGTGATTTCATATGGGCAATCAAGGCCTCAGTCATCATAATTCTTCCGCATCTTCCCAAAGCAGACGTCCCACATGTAGCTGGGGAACACTCAGACCTCCTGAAGAAAGTGAATGAAGGCTCTACTAAATTCTCAACCCACTATGAAGGCAAACTTTCTACTGTTTGGTAATGTTTTCCCGGCAGTGGTGGCAGAGGAGGCGAGCCGCTAGCCTTGACCGTCATCAGATTAATTCAAGATTTACTGAGAACTGACAACTTGATTCGCTTATCCGTCAACATAAAAATGATCTTGGCAGACCCATCAAGTGATCCCAGTGAGGAAATTTGAGATCAAGTATAACAAAAGAAAAAAATGAAAAGGAGTAGCACAGAGGAGACGAGTAGACTATTTGCCAGCAAAAGAAAAAAAATCTCCGCTATGAATGCTAACAGTGCTCCAAAACCGAGAGAAAAAAGCATTTGGTCTGAGAAATCGGTGGCACCAACATTCCTAATTCCATGATCCCCAATGCAGATTCACTGTTTTTGCAAAAGATGGTTGTTTACACAATAATTATGTTGTTTCTCTTTGGCTGTGTTGGAGGATACACCAGAACAAGACTCCAGCATTTAAAAGATCTAGCTTATTCAGCTCTCAATGAAACTGTAGCAATTGATCTACATGACATTTCAAGGTTTGTCAGCAGCTTCCTGGCTGGTAACAGTCGGGGTAACAGTCGGGGTAACAGTCGGGGTAACAGTCGGGGTAGCAGTCGGCCAGAAGGAAACACAAATACTATTAGATGCGTCCTATCCTTCTGTGTAGCTCATAAAACCACAATTAAACGTGATTATAAATATGAAAAAAATCACTGTGAAAATAGGAAATAAAATCCGAACGCTTTCATTTTCTTACACATATATTCTGAAGATATGTGTGTAAGCACATGAAAGCGCTCAGGCTTTTTTTTTTTTATCTCCTTTCTTCCTGCAAAATTAATAATGAACAACACGAGTATACTTTAAAGTTTATATTTTGATCTTACGGGTCATGGTTACACTGCCTAATATGATCTTGTCGAGGCGATGCTGACATTTACAGTCAAGAAGAACCACTGACACACAAAGGATGAATCTGTGATCATCATTATTAATAATGTAAGATGCTCTGTAATAATCCCACCCCGCCCGAGCGATGCTTCAAGATGCTCTGTAATAATCCCACACCGCCCGAGCGATGCTTCAAGATGCTCTGTAATAATCCCACCCCGCCCGTGCGATGCTTCAAGATGCTCTGTAATAATCCCACCCCGCCCGTGCGATGCTTCAAGATGCTCTGTAATAATCCCACCCCGCCCGAGCGATGCTTCAAGATGCTCTGTAATAATCCCACCGCCCGGCGATGCTTCAAGATGCTCTGTAAATCCCAGAGCGATGCTCAAATGCTCGTAATAATCCCACCCCGCCCGAGCGATGCTTCAAGATGCTCTGTAATAATCCCACCCAGAGCGATGCTTCAAGATGCTCTGTAATAATCCCACCCCGCCCGAGCGATGCTTCAAGATGCTCTGTAATAATCCCACCCAGAGCGATGCTTCAAGATGCTCTGTAATAATCCCACCCCGCCAGAGCGATGCTTCAAGATGCTCTGTAATAATCCCACCCCGCCCGAGCGATGCTTCAAGATGCTCTGTAATAATTCCACCCAGAGCGATGCTTCAAGATGCTCTGTAATAATCCCACCCCGCCCGAGCGATGCTTCAAGATGCTCTGTAATAATTCCACCCAGAGCGATGCTTCAAGATGCTCTGTAATAATTCCACCCAGAGCGATGCTTCAAGATGCTCTGTAATAATTCCACCCTGAGCGATGCTTCAAGATGCTTTGTAATAATCCCTCCCCGAGCGATGCTTCAAGATGCTCTGTAATAATTCCACCCAGAGCGATGCTTCAAGATGCTCTGTAATAATCCCACCCTGAGCGATGCTTCAAGATGATCTGTAATATCTTCCCACAATATTCCCAGATAATCTTATATCCACCAAAAAAATCCAAGATGATCCTGTTGTCTCCCACGATGTCAAGATAATCCTGTTAGTCTTCCCAGAATATTCCAAGAGTATCTTAATCTCCCACAATAATCCAAGATGATCCTATTGTCTTCCCACGATATCCAGGATAATCCTGTTGTCTTCCATGAACAATCCATATTAGTCCTATTATCTCCCACAATATGCAAGTATGTCAGTAATTTCCCACATCCAAGATTGTTCCTATTGTTATGAATTGAAGCAGAGACATACTTAACTCCCTCTACAATACTCCAATTGCTCAGAATCATCCCAAAAATTGCTTGAATGATAAGCGAGACATACTCTCTGTCTCTCTCTCACTCTCTTCTCTCGCTCTTCTCTCTCTCTTCTCTCTCTCTCTCTCTAACGAACACATATACACACACAGTCACACACACACAAAACCCCTCGGAGCAAGTGATCATGTGGTCCTGAGCTTCGAATACATAGTAGAGTTATAAGTGCAGAGGGAAGTAGGACGAGTAGGACGGAAGAAGCCAAACTACAAAAGAGGGAACTACACAGGCATGAGAAATTTCCTGCATGAGGTTCAGTAGGTGGGAAATCAGTAAATGAAATGATGCAACTAGTGACAACAAAATGGAAAGAGGCGGAGGAGAGGTTCGTACCCAAGGGCAACAGAAACAATGGGATGACCATTGCACTTTCTTATCTAATTCTGAGGAGGTCTTCTGATATTGCCTGAATACAACCACTGCTCCACCAGCACAAGTACAAAATTTCTGCAGTACGGGAAGGATATGAGAAGCCAGACTTCGAAAGAGAGAACTAATCAGGCATGAAGCAATTCCTGTATGAGGTGCAGTAGAAAACAAAACTAGGGGGGGGCAGTGAATTAAATGATGGAGCATGTAGCCGGAAAGTGCAGGGAGGCAGTGGAGAAATTCGTATCCAGGAGCAAAGGAAACAATGGGAGGAGCAGAATGAGCCCATGGTTTACCCAGAGGTGTAGAGAGAGGTCAACGCCAAATGTGTTAGAACATGGAAAAGGTACTGAAGTAAAGAACTCAGGAAAACAAGGTGCTGAGCCGAAGAGTCAAACGAATATGCATGGATAGGAAGAGAGTCTTAACGACAATTTGAGAATGACATATGTATCATCGAAACTCAAATCCGACCCAAAGTTGTTATATAGTCACATCAGAAGGAAGACAATGATCAGGAACCAGCTAATCAGACTGAAGAAGGAAGAAGGGAAACTCACAAGGAATTACCAGAAAATCTGTGAGGAGCTTAGAATGAGATTTAGGAAGGTATTCTCAGAGGAGACAGAAAGGTTAGCAGCGAACCAAAGCGGCAGAATGCACTAGCGAGCGTTGGACACAATACATACAACCGTAAAAGAGGTGAAGAAGCTGCTATGTGAGCTAAATGCCTAGAAGGCAGTGGTACTAGACAATATTTCTTTGTGGGTCCTGAGAGAGGGAACTGAGGCATTGTGTGTGCCGCTAGCAACAATCTTCAACAAGTCTATCGACACAGGGAAGCTGCTAGAGATGTGGAAGACAGCAAATAAAGTCCTAATTATTAAGAAAGGAGATAGACAGGATACATTAAACTGCAGACCAGTGTCATTGACATGTATAGTATGTAAAGTCATGGAGAAGATGATGATAACAGTGGTGGAGCACCTAGAAAGGAATGGGTTCAAACGTGACAACCAACACGGCTTTAGGGATGGTTAATCCAGTGTCACAAACCTACTAGAGTTCCACCAAAAGGTAACAGAAGTAAGACAGGAGATAGAGAGGGATGTGTAGAGATTTTATTTTCTTCGGCTCTAGAAAGGCTTTTGACATAGTACCACACAAAAAACTGAAACAGAAGGTAGAGGAGCAGGGAGGAAGATCAGAAAAAGCAGTACAATGGTTCAAGGCATACTTGACAGGAAGGACACAACGAGTGATGGTCCGTGAAGAGGTGTCGTAATGGGTGCATATGACGAGTGGGGTTCCACAAGGATCAGTCATAAGGCCGGTGCTGTTTTTTGTATACGTGAATGACTTGACGGGAGGCATAGAGTCAGAGGTATCTCCGATCGCAGACGGCGTGAAACTAATGAGGAGAATGCAAGCAGACGTGGACCAGGAAGGCTATATATACTATATGGATTTGGACAGACTGCAGATCTGGTCTGACAAATGTCTCCTGGAATTTTACCCCAACAAGTGCAAAGTTATGAAACTTAGGGAAGAGCAAAGAAGACCACAGGCGGAGTACATGCTCGGGGGTCAAAGGCTGCAAACATCACTAAACGAAAAGGATCTTGGGGTGAGTATTATACCAAGCACATCCCCTGAGGCGCACACCAACCAAATAAATGCTGTAGCAAATGCACGTGTGGCAAATCTAAGAATAGCTTTTCAAAATCCATGGAAGGAGTCGATCACGTCACTGTACACCGTGTACGTCATGTCCATATTGGAGTATGCAGCACCAGTATGGAACCCACACCTGGTCAAGCACGTAAAGAAAATGAAGAAAGTGAAGAGGTTTGCAGACTAGTCCCGGAGCTAAGGGGTATGTCCTGTGAGGAGAGGAGATATTATAACAACGTACAAAATACTGAGGAATTGACAAGGTGAACATGGACAGACTGTTTGAGAGACGGTAAACAGGAACAAGAGGGCACAGTTGGAAGGTGAAAACTCAGATGACTCATAAGGATGTTAGGAAGTATTTCTTCAGCCCTAGTCAGAAGTGGAACGACCAGGAGCGTAAAGTGGCAGAGGCAGGATCCAAACACAGCTAAGAAGCGGGGCCAGGAGCTATGAGTCGACCCATGCAACCACACACAGATGTGTGCACACACATAGTCCCTCACGGCTACTGCAGAATGTGTGTTTAAACGTTTTTCTCAAGTCAATGGAATTAATAGGAAATCCAGTCATATTTACAGAGGGAGAGAATGTGAGACACATTACCCTGACCTGACCACTGAACCCAACCACGTAAGGTCGCTCGCAACAATACTGAAACTACACACACAAACACACACACACACACACACACACACACACACACACACACACACACACACACACACACACATACACACACACACACATACACATGTCCTACGAGGAGACATTAAGGGAAATCAACCTGACGACACTGGAGGACAGGAGAGATAGGGAAGATATGGTGGACAGAGACAGGATGTTCCAGAGATGGGGCACAGCAACAAGGGATGTTAGGAAGTATTGCTTCAGTCACAGAGTTGTCAGGAAGTGGAATAGTCTGGGAAATGATGTAGTGGAGACAGGATCCATACATAGCTTTAAGAAGAGGTATGATAAATCTCATGGAGCAAGATGAGTGACCTAGAAGCGACCAGTGAAGAGGCGGGGCCAGGAGCTGTGACTCGACCCCTGCAACCACAACTAGGTGAGGTGGATGAGTACACACACACACAGTAAACGAGATGACGGAATATGTGACAACAATTTGCAAAAAAGCTGAGGAGAGGTTTGTACCCAAGGGTAACTGAAACAACGAGAAGGCCAGGATGAGCCTTGGTCCACCCAAAGGTGTAGATAGACCAAAACCAAATGTGCTAGAGAATGGAAGAAGTATTGAAGGCAAAGGACCCAGGAGAATATGGAGAGTAGTCGTAGAGCCAGAAATGAATATGCACAGGTAAGAAAGGAGGCCCAACGGCAATACGAAAATGACATAGCAGCGAAAGCCAAATCTGACCCGAAGCTGTTGTACAGCCACATCAGGAGGAAAACAACAGTCAAGGACCAAGTGATCAAGCTGAGGAAGGAAGGAAGGAGGGGAGGTTACAAGAAACGACCGCGAATTATGTAAGGAGCTCAACATGAGATTCAAAGAAGTGTTCACAGTGGAGACAGAAGGGACTCCAGAAAGACGGAGAGGTGGTGTACACCATCAGGTGTTGGACACAATACATACAACCGAGGAAGAAGTGAAGAGGCTGCTAAGCGAGCTAGATACCTCAAAGGCGATGGGGCCGGATAACATTTTTCCATGGGTCCTGAGAGAGGGAGCAGAGGAGCTATGTGTACCCCTAACAACAATTTTCAACACATCTATCGAAACAGGGCGACTACCTGAGGTACGGAAGACAGCAAATGTAGTCCCAATTTTTAAAAAAAGAGACAGACATGAAGCATTAAACTAGAGACCAGTGTCACTAACATGTATAGTATGCAAAGTCATGGAGAAGATTATCAGAAGAGTGGTGGAGCACCTAGAAAGGAACAAGCTTATCAACGACAGCCAGCACGGGTTCAGGGACGGGAAATCCTGTGTCACAAACCTACTGGAGTTCTATGACAGGGTGACAGCAGTAAGACAAGAGTGAGAGAGAGAGAGAGAGAGAGAGAGAGAGAGAGAGAGAGAGAGAGAGAGAGAGAGAGAGAGAGAGGTGGGTAGACTGCATTTTCTTGGAATGTAAGAAGGCGTTTGGCACAGTTCCACACAAGAGATTAGTGCAAAAGATGGAGGGCCAGGCAGGGATAACAGGGAAGGCACTACAATGGACCAGGGAATACCTGTCAGGAAGACAACAGCGAGTCATAGTGCGTGCCGAGGTGTCAGAGTGGGCGCCTGTAACGAGCGGGGTTCCACAGGGGTCAGTCTTAGGACCGGTGCTGTTTCTGGTATTTGTGAACCACATGACGGAAGGAACAGACTCCGAAGTGTCCCTGTTTGCAGATGATGTGAAGTTGAAGAAAAGAACTCAATTGGACGAGGACCAGGCAGAACTACAAAGGGATCTGGACAGGCTGCAGGCGTGGTCCAGCAACTGGCTCCTGGAGTTCAACCCCACCATATGCAAAGCCATGAAGATTGGGGAAAGGCAAAGAAGACCGCAGACGGAGTACAGTCTAGGGGGCGAGAGAGTATAAACCTCACTCAAGGGAAAGGATCTTGGGGTGAGTATAACACTAGGCACATCTCCGGAGGCGCACATCAACCAAATAACTGCTGCAGCATACGGGCGCCTAGCTAACCTACGAACAGCATTCCGTCATCTTAATAAGGAATCGTTCAGGACCCTGTACACTGTGTACGTTAGGCCCATACTGGAGTATGCAGCACCAGTTTGGAACCCACATCTAGCCAAGCATGTAAGGAAGCTAGAGAAAGTGCAAAGGTTTACAACAAGACTAGTCCCGGAGCTAAGGGGTATGTCCTACGAGGAGAGGTTAAGGGAAATTGACCTGACGACACTGGAGGACCGGAGCGATAGGGAGGACATGATAACGACATATAAGATGCTGAGAGGAATCGACAAGGTTGACAGAGACAGAATGTTCCAGAGATGGGACACAGCAACAAGGGGTCACAGTTGGAAGTTGAAGACTCAGATGAAC